>BMAO01001228.1:0-14824 GCA_019973975.1 Trichonephila clavata
TTATGAGGAAAAAGTAATGAAGAGTATAGCAGCAAGCATGATTCCTCCAATGAAATCGATTCAGATTTAGAAAAGGGAGACACTCTTGAAAAAAAAAATTTTATATGTAGGGGTACAAAACCATTTGAGAAGAATGAAAGTTTAAAAAGGAGATATCTGTTACACATCTTATCCACTTTCAGATGAAATTTGAAGAAAAAAAACTATTGATAGAACAAATAAAAGAAAATAAAAAGTAATTTCCAAATTTTTTGAATTAAAAGAATAAAGAAGTTTACTCCTATATGTTTAGTTTGAAAAAGATACAAATTAATAAAAAAAAAATTAAGATACAGTGAAAACATCGCACTCACTCACGACGCGATTAAAAGAGTGTATAAACAATGTATTGAATGCTCTTATAAAAAGAACAGAAAAACTAAATTTACGTGTTTAAAATGTAATAAACATGTTGTGTGTGCTTCCTACTTTTCTTACTTTTTAACCTTTGTATACAATTTTAAGTTAAAAACACAATGTAAACACCCTTGGGTATGATACACCCTGCGTGAGAACTTAAGATCGTTTTTTTCACACAAGTGACGCCGGGTTAATAATCATAAATTCTAATTTACATGAATATTTAAAACTATATCTAATGGATTACTTACTCCCGAATCTTCCTAACGTGGTCCTTTGATTCACTTCTCAAAAATGCGCAAAAGTAAGAATAACCCCTTAAGTGCCCAGGGCGTGTTTACACGTCCTGCTGAGCGGGTGCCTTTAGTGCCCCGGACGTGTATACTCGTCCTTTCAAAGGAGGACCTTTAGTATGGTGCTAGTCTGTTTAAAACTAGTTCCAAGGCTTTAGAATACAATAAAATGACATTTGCAGTGCTTCTAAGGAATTTACTTATTTCGGAGAAAATGTGGGGAATAATTTGAAAGGGCATATTCCAGGGAGCGAGGAAATTCATAGCTAAGCAATGTTTCTTGTTTTTTGTTTGGGTGCTCACTTTTCTATAATTTATTTGCTCTCATTTTCGCTTACCGTGTGTAGTGAGCTTTTCAATTTTTTGTATGATTAATTCTGACAACAGGGTATCTTTCCATGATATCAATGAACTGAATGGCATGCTGATTTATGTGTTTACCATGTTTAGGATGTATCGCACAACAGATAAGAGTAATAATTTTTCTTTATTATATTGTAATTCTAGACATTAAATATTGTACCTTCGTTTGATTATTTTATCCTTTTTCTTTTTTTAAACTGAAAGTAAACATTTTTTAGGTTGAAAAACACGCTTATTATTTTCCTCCAATAAACCGCAAACAACGAGCGCCTGTGCAAAAAACGGGGGGTAAATTTCTTAGCTTTTCATTGGCAGTTAAGGGATTAATATAGATATTGAATTTCTGTGATATATTTTTAAACATATAAAGAGTTTTGTTCTGATGAAGTAAGATTACAAATAATACATTAACCATATGTTATTTATACAGTTTTTAGTTCCATATTTTTCTCCCTATGTATAATCATTAAGATTGATATTAGAAATAATGTAATTTTCTGAAGTGCTAACTTTTTACGTCATGTAAAAAAGTGCAAAATATTGGTTAGTTTGCAAAATTATTTAAATTCCAGCTAGTAAATGCAGTTCGCTAATTTGATTTCCTTATAATATTATAGTTTGAAAACAAATTTTTTTTTATTATTCTCTTCAATTATTGTTTCTCAAAAGACTTCATTGAACTTTTTATTTCCCAGAAACTCATCATTAAGATTCACTAAAAAAGACTAAAGTATGCTACACAACATTAACATCTATTTGTAATTCGGAAATAATGTTGATTCCTTGCAATTATGCATCTTAACTTGATTATATATATATATATATATATATATATATATAATAATAATACATATATATATATATATATATATATATATATATATATATAATGAGCTATTAAAAATAATATAATATTTTGAAAGTCAAGTAAAATATCCTAAAACATGCATTTCATGATGATAAAAACTTTTCGAAAAAATATGCAAAAAGAAAACTTTCAATAGTTACACATATTTATATCGTAGTCTGTGATGCAATATGAAGAGCACAATGTCAATAAGCAAACCTTTTGCTGACCTTAACCTAGAAGTTTTTGTGCACATTATAGGTAAATTTAACTGAGATTTTTCATATATTTCACCCAAGCTATTCAAAAAATGCAATAAATAGTTGTAATTAAACATGCCATTAAAACTATAAAAACAAATGGTCTCAATATTAAAATATAGAATGCTAAATATTCATTACAATGGGAAAATTTAAATAAATCTTTTTCTTCCTTCTAGAAACATTGGCAGGTGTTCCTTTAAAAATATTCTAAGGATATCCTAAAAAACAGATCAAATTATGCGTTTAATGTAACAACATAGAGAAAAATCTATAAAATTTATGTACCAAAATTTTATGGTTTCCATTTTTTTAATTAAAAACTTTATCAGAAAAATAATGAGTGCAGAAAATGCATAAACTTAGCAATATATTTATCAACAAGCAATTTATGGATTAATGAAACGAAGATGTGTACATTTAATTAAGAATTGAGACTTATAAATTACCCCAAAAAAGAAATATATCTTCATTTTTTGAAAAAAAAATTATACAAGTAAAAAGATGGAACTATCTTAAAAATCGTTCATCCATGATAGGCCATAAAAGATAACGCTAGGTTTCTTGAAAAATATTCATCCATGTATACATTTATTTAACTTTAGGATATAAATTTCGATATTTATGTTCATCCATTCGTTCCAATATCAATGCTATAATGCACTTATCGTAATCGACAATTTGATATAAGTAATATCGTAATTTCTGGATATTTTCAGGGGAAAAAATGAGCTTTACTGCAAAATTTATCTTTTGTGCAAGGCTTTGTGTAAACAGTTATGAAAGCTAGCAACTTATACATGCCATCAACTTTTTACGGTGAATAAAAAACGAAGTACTATTTTTCTTTCTTTATGAAATATTTCAATACTCTTACTCTTCTTATTTTTGGCACTGAAATGAGTTTAAGTAATACATGCTTCCTAACAATAAAGAGACACAAAGGCTTAGCTCTCGGAATAAACTATAAAGTATACAATTTCTATTCATTTATTTTTATTGAGTTGATAATTCTTTAAAAGCTTCCAATCATTTAAGTCTGGAAAAATAGTTTTCACAAACAAATAAGCTACCAAAAGTGATGCTTTTATAAGATTTACTATAAATAGAATCAAATACCTTCTTTATATTATTATTCTTACTTATATATATTTACTTTGCAAGGTAAAATTTATATGCATATAAGATAAGCATTTATATGCATTCAGGGAATTTTTCATGTCTTTCTAAAATATAAGAGTGTTGTGAATATTTTGACACTATTAGATGATGAGAAATCAAATCTTCAAACCGGCATTTTCTAGCCGTTATATATTAAAGTGTTACAACTAGGACATACTTAATATATCTATTAATATAATAATCTATTAATATCAGCCAATCTCGTTGTCTTCGAATAATAATAAAAAATAAGAGCCTCCCCGTGTGTGTGTTATTTGATATTTTTCTTTTTTAAAAATTCTGCTATATCTCAAAAAGTTTTCTATAGGTAATATTGTATACAAAGAAGGGGAAAAAAATCCTTAGAAAATACTTTCCTGTTGTAAGTCAATTATAATTTACGAAACAATGCAATGGTTCAAATATTTTTAGAAGTTTTAAAACAAACTATTTGTTAATATTTAAAGATCTTCAGTGATCCTAGATGTAATCGTTTTGAAAAATAAATAGTGTTCTTAATGTTGTATTTGCCTATATAATGAAATTCAAAGCCCTGTCTCAATTGCCAACTGACAACATTACTGGAGTCTCCTTTCGTTCGTGTCAATCACTGTAATGTCTATCCCACCTCCATTCCACTCACATCTCTGTCTTGTATTATTTGTCTATTATGTCTATGTCTAAGCATCAATCGTCATTAGTGAAAGAGAAGCATTATCCGTTATGCGTCGTGTATGGCATTAGTCTTTCTCAATAGTATATCAAATTAACATATTCTACTCAGTTTCACTTATGAAATGGTTTCGACTAGGTTTTAGAAATTTACGAGACAGTCTGAAGATTATCCTTTGTTTGGTTACTTGAAACATCTGACATCAAATAAACCCCTAAATGTAAAGTTTGCTTTGGTGTTGTATTGAAGATAGTTTTAAGTTTTTAAGGAAACTAAACAAAAGCAATGAAATATTTCTACTTATTAACAATAATTCAGTGGCACAATATATATATATATACATGTAATAGTCGTGGCCGTTGAAAGGTATTTCTTAATATGATCGCTATTGTTGATGGTTTCTTTTGCTGGAATTGACAAAGCAGTCCTGTGATTATTTAAATCTATTTTATCCCACAACTTGATACATATATGCATGTTAAACATAAAGCAAGATAAGGACAACACAATACACACACACAAACCAAGTTGCAGCCGGCTACATGTTGACGCAGACAAATACAGAAGCGAAAGAGGAGCGGTCTCCAGAAATCTCAGCTTTTACAGTTGGCTCAAATCACATGATCTGAGTGGATAGCTAGATGTAGTTTAAAATACTCTTGTTAGGCGCTTGGCAAACTTATTACTAAAACGTTGGTCCTGAAGGGATGGACCATAGTTAATTAAAAGATATTTAAAAGGATTACATTACTGGGATTATTACATTTTCCCCTCCGCAAGACACGTGTGTGCGCTAGGCCCTTAGTACACACCTGTATCATACAGATATATTAAGTACAAAATTAATTTTAGATTCACATTTATTTTAAAATTACCCTTCACTTTAACACATGAAAATAATTGTGAAAAGGAGAATATGTGGTTATAAAAGTATGAAACAAATATGCATTAGTGAATTATAAATATAAAATTGCACAATACAAAAAAACCCAAAATAAGATTATTAAACACTAGAAATAAAATGAAAACAGAAAACAAATTTTAAAAATAATTGTAAATCTTAAATTTAATTAATTAGCAAGTGTATTTTAAACTACATCTAGCTATCCACTCAGATCATGTGATTTGAGCCACTATAAAAGCTGAGATTTCTGGAGACCGCTCCTCTTTCGCTTCTGTATTTGTCTGCGTCAACATGTAGCCGGCTGCAGCTTGGTTTGTGTGTGTGTATTGTGTCGTCCTTGTCATGCTTTATATCTAACATACATATGTGTGTCAAGATGTGGAATAAAATAGATTTAAATAATCACAGGACTGCTTCGTCAATCCCAGCCAAAGAAACCATCAACAATAGAGATCAGCGATCATATTAAGAAATACCTTTCAACGGCCACGACTATTACACACACACACACACACACACACACACACATATATATATATATATATATATATATACACTGGTGTACAAAAGTTAAGCATAATTGATAATTATGTGAATAAAGAAGGAACTGTAAATCAGAATAGCGGGAAACGTGATATGCCATTGTAAAATAGTTATAAAATAAGGAAGCAAATCAAAATAATGTTAATAGTTAATTTTATTATCCAAAGTAGCAGTTTGAAATAAAACTGAGCATAGCAAGGATTCACACTTTAAAGAAGGAATGAAAGAAAACATTAAATAAAATACTGATGATGCAGTTTAATAAGGCGTGTGGTCACCTCTGACAGCCAGGCAAGCTGCACAGCGATTTACCATACTTGATATGAGATGATGAATGAGTTGTGGGCTCAAACGGTTCCAAGCTTCTTGGAGAGCTCTCTTCAGTTCTGAAACGGAAATTGGTGGGTGTGAAAGGGTTGCAATTTGTCTCTCGAGCATATCCCATACATGCTCGATATGATTTAAATCAGAGGAGTTCGCAGGCCACGACATGCGCTGCCTGTTTTCCGTTTCAAGGAAGTCATCAATCAGCACCGCTCAGTGACATGGCGCATTATCATCCATGAATATGAAATCAGGACCGACAGCACCTCGAAACAAGCGAACATAAGGCTCAAGAACTTCGTCTCTGTATCTTAAAGCAGTCACAGACCCCGTGTCAAAGAAATAGAGGTCTATGCGGTCATCCATCATGATGCCTGCCCATACCATTACTCCCCTTGATGGAAAATTATGTCTTTCCGTTATATTTCTTCGTTTAAAACGTGTTCCACGTTCTTTCCATATCATTCCCTCCAAGAATCACTACTCAGACTAAGCCGAGACTCGTCACGGAACATCACATTGTCCCACTCTCCCCCACTCCATTGTTGATATTTCAAACTCCAGTTCAAACGAGCGCGTTTATACGCAGAAGTGAGGGGAATGCAAACTGCTGGTCTTCTGGCATACAGACCAGCATGATTGAGTCTCCTGTAAACAGTTTGTCTCGAAATTCGTATTACTGTGGCGAGTGTGAGCGCCGAACCCAGTGCTCTCTGGCAGTACTTCCCCTGTGACGTCACGCACTTATTACCAGATATCGGTCTTGGCGAGGGATTATGACTCTTTGTCGACCTGATACTGGTTGTCGGGTAACATCTCCCGTTCTTTGAAACCTCTGCCACAGTCTGGTCCACATTCAGAATTCAAGTCTCTTCGGTTTGTGATCGTGAGGATTCTAGCATTCCAACGATTCTTCCTTTCGTAAACATGTCCAATTGGCGTCTTTGTGCCATCATTCACCTTGTTTGATGGTTAAAAACGTTCCTTCGCACAACAGTTGCACGAAACGTCTGAAGTGCGTATGCTGCGTGATTAGGTTTCTCCGCGATCCGACATGCGCCGGTGCTTCGCGCAGGACGTAGTCGACTGAAAAGTTTTGCATAAACCCAATGTTTCTTCTTCAACCAATTAATATCCGCAAGAAATTTGGAATATTTCTACGAATATTTACTCAATGTTTTTCGCACTTTACGATATATGCTTAACTTTTGAAAACCAGTGTATATATATATAAATATAATCGACTCTCGCTAGTTCAAACCTTCAATACTACGAACCTCTCGCTAATTCGAAGTATATGCTCAGTCCTAGAATAACTCTTGATATTTTGAACTAAAGCAATGCGTTTTGGTACACTCAATATCTCGAAGTAAAATATATGGCTGGACAGACTAAAACACGCATAATTTGAAGTTATAAAACTCTCGACAATTCTAACATTGGCTATCGTGTACAATCATGTAGCAAACAGGTTTTAGCTTACAAGTTTAGAGGTGTATTGTTTCTGTGTGTGTCGCCTGTGATGTAACCCCTTTGACGACCATCTGTCTGCTCCCTTTTCTTAGTGGTTTCTGGTTCTTTAGACGTAAATATACTTTTATTGTTTGCCTTTTTCAAGTAAACAACAGACAGACCGCATCTGTAGTCAGCTGTCCATATCTTTCGTATAATACGTGGCTTTGGTTTACGTGTTCAGAAAGGATGATCCGCTATTGTGAAAAAGAGACGTGTAAGACTGTATTTTGCGTTGAATTGACATGACGTTTTATGGCGCATTTGTGTGATTTATAACATATGGCACCAAATAGGGCATACAGCGGAATAGACCGTGCCTTTCTCCCGTTGTTGTAGTATGGTAGTTGGAAGAGAGGGGGTTGCCATCTCAGGTGTGTCGACACTTCACAATGGTTCTAAATTACGAGGCCCGTCGCCAAAACCATAGTGTAGCTGAACAGTGCGACTTTAATATTCACTCATTCTATTAATGTACCATTGGCGTAACAGAGAATGTTAGGCCTCTTGCAAAATCAGGTTTGTTCCTTTAATATTTTACAAATTAGGTAAATATGTAGAAGGTGTCAGTCATGCCTTGGGGTCCCTAGAGTCCCAGGGTTGTGGGAGTGTACGTTATGTCACTGTAGTGTACATATATACACTTTAAGACGCTCTGTTCAATTGTTATAAACAGTCTACCGACAATTCACTTTCAGTTGCTTTCTCACTACGCCAAAAGCCCGTGGTTCATTGAAGACTAAACTTTCAATGGCAGTGACATTATCATTAATTTGATAGATTATGAAGATGGACAACAAGAACCGGATTATATATATATTTGAGGGTGGATAAAATACACGCAGAGATACAGCTTTCCAACAAATTAGAAAAGTATTTTCTTCAAATAGATAATAATTCCGTAAGGAGTATGAACTTTTACAAAAAAGCTTTGAGTATGCTATCTGGTTATCGTGACGTTCTGAAGCAACTGACCAAGCAATTGTAGTCACAAAAACTTATCACTTACTTTATGGTGATAAATATAAATCAATTGAAATTGTGTCTTCAAGTGACGAAAGAGATTTTGAGCTAATTTATCACAGAAAGATGCATGCTTTGGATTACGATAAGTAGAAGGGAATTGTGTATGTGCATTTCGAAAATTTCTCCATGCATTCAATGAGAAATTAAATGCTTTTAAAATGTTTCCTTGTCTAATGTAATTATTTATTTTATTTGGAAGTACTTTTACATAAATTTCATAAATAATTGACATATGTTTTAAGTGCGACTTTTTTACGCGGTCACTCTCCACCGCACAAAAAAATTATGTGTTACTTCTACGAATTAGTTTGTTATATGTAAGAATTTATGAAATTTTAGAATATTTATTTTGTGCGGTTATTTTCATGCGGTTCCTATCTACCGCACAAAAAACAGGTTCTACTCTATATCCATACGGTCTCAATGTATGTGTTTTGCTAAAAGGATATTGCAAATTATGTTACAGAATAATAATACAGATTTTTTAAAAAAAAATTTCTGATTTCAATAATAATTCTAAAAGAATTTCTAGAAGCAAAAGGACTAAAAGAAAAACTAGAGACAAAAAACAATAAATAGATAATATTGAAGTTATTATTGATGTTTTTGAAATAAGCTTTAATATCAAGAGGATTATATACTTCTTGTTTGGTCGAAATAAAAAGGAAATTGTAATGTTAAATGAAATTTTAAATAATGATTGCTTAAAGGTGTGCCTTGTAGTACACATCATCTAAGATATTAATAATTTTTTAGTTAATACAAAGTAAACCAAAATGACCCAAAAGAACGTGACATACAAACAGCGTAGCCTATTGTTAGTCCTCGGAGTAATCACCATCGGCACCCAGCACCTTTTGCCAACATGTCGCTAGTGGTTCAATCCCCTTGCTGTAAACCTCGTGGGTGTGGGACGCAAAGAAGTCCGTGAGAGCTTGGCGCACGTCTGCTTCATTGGGGAAGGATTTACCACGAAGAGGATTGTCCAGGGAATGGAAGAGGTGGTAATTTGATGGTGCAAGGTCAGGTGAGTAAGGAGGAGGGCACAAAGTCTCCCAACAAAGTCACTGTATCGTATTCCTGGCCACCTGTGCGATATGTGGCCTCTTGTTGTCCTCCAATAACAGTGCACCCTTTCGATTAACCAGTGCTGGCTCCTTCTGATGCAATGCCTATTGTACACGTTCCAATTGCTGTGAACACAGGTCCGCAGCGACCGTTTGGCCCGTTGGTAGCAACTCATAGTGAACCACTTGACGACAAGTCCACCAGACACTAAGCATAGTCTTGCGTGGCTGCATAGGTGGTCTTGCGCTGTATGGGACAGTATTCTGGGGTGATAACCAATGTTTGGAACGCTTGGGTGTGTCATACAGGACCCACTTCTCGTCACTGGTCATCACCGGATTGAATATGGTTGGTCTACGGTTGCGAGAAATCAACGATAAACAGGCTGTCACACGTTGTTGCTTATAGACTTCCAACAGCGGGTGAGGAACCCACTTGCTCAGCCTGTACGTCTTACCTAAACGGTGCAGATCAAGTCTAACCGTTTTACTGGAAGTGTTGAATTGTCTGACAAATTCATCACACGTTTGACTACTGCCCTTCTCAATGGCCGCCTACAGGGCTCCGTCATCCAAGGCCTGTGGTCGTCCTATTCGAGCTTTATCACAGAGAGGCTAATCTCCCAACCTGAATTTTTGAAACCAATGTCTTGCCTTACGTTCATTGACAGCACTATCCCCAAACGCTTGACATATTCGGCGACTTGATGCAGCGGATGATAAGCCCACTTTGAAGTCGGAAAGTAAACCATCCCGAACGAGCTCCTTCAATACGTCTATTTCGCTTCGCTACTGTATGAGTTCCGATTGATGAATATGAGTAGTGGACCTGCTTTTATAACAACTGATATTCCTACTCTCGACTGACGGTTTCTCAATCACGTCATATACGAATTTGCATACTTATTCTCACTTCTTTCAATGAAAGCGCGCAAACGGCAAGAACTTTTTTGTTTTACCTTGTCAATTCAGTATAAATACTGATAAAATTAAAGAATCCAATACAGATTACTTCACTTTATTATTCATGAATAAAACTTAATAATAATGAGAATAACTCTGTGTTTTAGCGTAAGAAAAATTCTGGAAATAAGCATTTTGGTGGAGATTAACCCTGCGTAGATCATTACGACGGCTGTTTTTAAGTGCATTACCGTCTAAAATTGGGACGACTTCTTGCATAGGTCTTCAAATAGCATAAAGTGCTCTTCACCAATGAGTACTTTATTTAGTTGGATGGAGACTACAATCGAATCTATATTTTTGGGCAACGTGTTTAGATCTAAAATCTTCAGTTATTTGTGCAAAATCGAACGTACAGAATACCTGATGTGATTGTTTGCAACGAAATTCAGTATGATGCTAAAACATTTCGATGTTGTAATTTTTCATGTAGTAATAGGCTCTTTGCCAGGCCAAGGTTACGTTAAAGAGCCTCGTAGCCAATTGCATTACCAATCCTGAATTGCTATATTCAACAATACAAAGTTCGATCACATAAGTTTGCCACCTCTAGAGCTTATATTCAAAATGCACTTAATTTATCGTTGATGTCAGTTACATCAGACTTTTCTGTAATCGCGAAATGTAGGATTTTTCCTAGGAGTAAAAGTCACCACATTTCACCTATATCAAGCAATCTATAGAACTTTCGGGAAAGGCTATTGACTGCTACATGACTTTATTAAGAACCTTTTACCCTATTAAAACTATTGCCATATTGTATAAGATATAATGGTGTGATAAATGTACCATATTAAATAACACTATCTTTCTACATTTTTTTCAATAAATTTTGCTTATTTCAATCATAAATTTTAAGCATTTACTCTTTCATAAGCATTTTACAAATTTTGTACAATGCATTGTTTTTTTATGATTTCATGTAATTTTTATATCTTATGTGTATATCGATAAAACATGATTAGGACAACATCATAAACGAAATCTTAGTGGATGATATGGAAAGTTGCTCTCGAAAAAAGGTAGACTCTAATTCTGTATTTAAGTCCTTATGTTCGAGTTTTATAAATACAATTGAACTATAAATAAACACCAAACAATGATAGTAAGTTGTGGCAGGTATCATGATATATAGAATGAGAAAGAATGACAAATTTGGAGGTTGAAAATTCCTAGATACTTGTTAGTGCAAAATTGAAATAGAGTACCTTATCTTTGAGAAGATTGATATTAATATGTATTTTATTAGATGTTAACAAAAATAGCTGATTATGCGATGTGAATTCTTCACATACACACATAAACACATATATTTATATATATAATGAAGAAAACATAGCCACAGTTCGTATTTTTACACATTAAATAAGTTAAAATGTGTCGTCACAAGACGTTTACGAAAATAAAGGAATGAAAAAAGAGGGTGGTTATCAGTTATACCTTGATATCAGTTATAGAATTAACACCGAAAAGGTCCACTTTCCAGCTGCACCATTTCGCGCTCAGTCCATCATGTCTGCGAAATTACAGTTACAGTTAATGTGGTGGTTTCAATTAGACTTCATTGTTGCGCCAACTAGAGTTGAAGGATACTGCATCCATATACATGCCTTTATTACACTGTTAAATTTAACTGGAACAGAGAAATAAATCTTAAATTTTTTGGATGACTCAAGCAGTTAAATGACCACAGTCTCGAATTTTCAAAGGAAATGTTGAGTCAATATTTCGGGTCCTAGAGTCATAAAAGATTCCCGACGTAGGTGCATATAAATCTGTTTAGCATCAAAGTCCTCACGTCAGCGTGGTATCGAAGTCTGAAGTGCGATGTAATAACACAAATGTCATACTTGTCTCTTGACCGCATTTCAAAACTACGAGGTCTATCACTAACAGACCTAGTGTAGTTTTAAATAAACAATCAATTTATCAACCTAAAATTCAGAATGAAACAGGAATATTAATAAAAAATATAATCGATTTCTAGATTGAGAATAAAATTGTTTTTTGTACTTTCTCCAGAATTACTTTTGTTTGTGGCTAATCGGATTAAAAAAAATTGAAATATTGAAAAAAAAAAAGGATTTTTTTTCAATGTTCCTTATGTATGTACGGACTAAAATGGATAATCCTAGTATTATTTTGCATCGAAAGGAAATGCTATCTATATCTGAGCAACTTGGATATTAAAAACATGTCGCCGAAATCATCAAATACTTATTTCTTTCAATACAATGCCAGGAAAGAAAGGAATGTTTAATTCTAAATTTAGAAAAACGGTTTCTGTCAATACTTGAAATACATTAACAGATATTTTTTGTTAAGTTTTGACTGAAGAGGAAGCAAACCTTTTTTCCATAAGAGTGTGAAATACATTTTTTCTAAGAAATAAAACATTAATGGTTTATAGATGAAATAATTTTTTAATATTTAAATCGATGTGATTTCAGTATTCTTATGAAAGAAGTAGCTATAAAATAATATGAAACAGATACACGTTTCTTAAGAAACTTGTTGACGTATTTTACTTAAAATAAGTGGAATATCATTTGATGCAAGCAATTTGGGCGCCCATTTTCCTTCCCCAGAGGGAGGCACCTGAGCTCTCATGATGTGGATCGGAAGATGAATTTTAATTTTGCCGAGAGCACCCAAGCCAAACAGACACTCTAGGAATATTTAACATGCCACATAATCATATCACATGGATGCTGTCAGTTTTTACATTATAAAAATTCACCGATTTGGAACCATGACAAACTCGCGACTTAGGAGTACAAGGCCAGAGATAAACCAACTACACAATTTTACATTTTGTGTGTTACAATAGAGCTATTCGGAATCTTTTATATCACTGTGCATACAGTGCTTATAAAATGGATTAAATATGTATAATGAATAAAATTTGGAAATTAATCGATGTGATTTCTTAGTTTACTTAATTAATTATTAATATAACGTTTAGTGAGCAGGTTAAAGTTTTTTGCCGGCTGCAATATAAAACGAAATCTGTTTTCAAAACGCTATATTTTTCTTTGTATTTCTCATAGTATGTTGAATAACATTATCATGATAATCCATTTCCAATAACTTGAATTGCTTTTCTGAAATATTGTCTGAAGTACAGATTTTATGAAAGATGGGGAATTTTGCATTAAAATTTTTCAGGAAATATATTAACTATGCAGGCAAATTTTATTTTCCCTCCACAACCATGTTTCTTTCATCTTCCATTTCCTGAAAAAACTTATTTCATATCTTCCTATATTTAAAAACATGTATTTTATGTAAAATAATGCATTTATTTTTCTTACATCAAACACCATTGCTGAAGTTCTGAAGTTCACCGCAATCACTCTAGTTTTACATTTCCTTTCATAATCTGTAACATTGCTCAGGGACTTCCATATATTAATATATATAATTTTACCTATGTCTATATGAAATTCACAGTAATAATTTGAATTTCAATATTCTTTTCAATTTCACAACTAATGCATCACGTTGAATAAGATCAAGGAAACATTTTAGTTTCGAACTTCGTTATTATAAGATTATTTTAGCATTTAAAAGGAGAATGGGAAAATACAATTTGAAAAGTGTTTTAATTTGAAATTTCGCATCCAGAATGTTTTTAATTAATGATCTTTATAAAAAGAAGCATTTTTATGTATTTTAATGTATATTATTAAAGAATCCAATTTATTACACACATTTCAAAGATAATATTCTTATTTTAAATAAAACAAATAACTGCCGTGTGAATATATCGTCTTAGGATAAAAAATAGCGTGTATTTAATTGGAATTTATTTTGTATCAGTTATGAATAAAGTTTAAAGGGAACCAGGACATGCTGGAAATGCTAAATGTCAAAATTAAGATCCTTTGTTTATGAGACATATATATTTTAAAATTTCCAAAGAGCTTAGATATTTTACGTTCTAATAAAGATAATTTAGTTATTCTGTATAGCTAATAAAATTACCTTTTAGTTCAAAAGTTATTTTTTCCTACTTAATTTAAGTAATACATAATTTTGAGAACACATAATACATACTTATGTTTAGGTACCATTTTTTAAAAAAGTATCTTTTTTTATGCAAAATATTTTTACACATATTTAAAACAATACACAAAAGACAGTGAACCATTTTTTAGTGAAAATTTAGTATGGTTTCTTTAAAAAAATTATGAAACTTTTAAATTGGAAATTTTCTATTTTTCTCCTTTTTTTTATGCATAAAACCGTTTTTAAAAAATTAGGCACTATTTTAATAATGTAACGCACGTAGAGTTCCAAGACCGAAATGTAGGTGCCGCCATTACAATATGGGCTTGGACCGGAAGTGTGACTGTACGAAACACTGTAGTACCGTCAGAGAGAGTTTGGATCTGGACAAGCGTGCGTTCCCCATTTCGATTTCCAATCCTGGACTATGTAAACTTTACTTTTTTCTCTAAATGTTTGTCTTGTAATTGTCTAAGTG
>BMAO01001229.1:0-89086 GCA_019973975.1 Trichonephila clavata
AGATTATAATATAAAATTAGGAAATATTTAAATTTCTTCATTATAAAGCCAACTGATGTCAGTGATAAGTAGGGAACAAGACTGTTGTCCAAATTTGTAACATTAAACATAATCTATTATATTTCAGTCTTATTCTTCTTACCATTAGAGCGCCATTAATATACATATTTTTATAATATAAATTATTGTGTCATATCTTCAATATAAACATATTGAAATAATCATTTATCAAGATATGGTGGTTATCGAATTGATCAGTCAAAAGGAGCCTAATTATGCTATTCATTATATTAAATATGACTATTTATTAAATGAATGGGTTATCTCATTATTTTCTGTCGTAAATCATATTCAGTACGTGTTCGGAACTAGAAAATCACATCTTAAAATGATTACGACAGAAAATTAATGAAGTTAATACATTCATTTTAATAAATGAATGTAACATTATTAATGAATAGCATAATTAAGGTAGCAGATACATTTTTCATTTGATCAATTCATTATACATAGTATCATCTTGATAAATGATTATTATTATAATGTTTTACTATTATTGAGAGATTATATTTTTAGTATGCGTTTTACCTGTTGCAAAGGAATGCATAGTATAATTAATGGCGTAATATAATGGTAGAAGGAAGTATAAGTTTAAGAATATTAATAAGATTATGTTTTGAAATGGTTGCAAAGATTTTGGACGAGAGACAATTTTGTTAAATTTTCACTTATCCTTGACATAGTTTAAAAATAGATATGAAACTATGTGGAAGGAATTTAAAATATTTTCCTAATTTTATATTATAATTTTCTGAGAGAAGTTTTAACTATGTTTTCTGTAATTCATTTGGTCGTAGGAGCCTTATCATAGTCGCAAACTCGTCGACGGCGTTATCGAGTCGCTGTTCGAGTCCTGATGCCACTGAAAACTGATGTTCATTAAATATGCCGTGGCTCACATTATGTGAGAACTTAGAGATAGGTCAACGTAAGCATTAGCTACGTCACTTAAAGGCAGTTCAAAATTATGAAGTCCGTTCCTAACATTCCTCGTGTTTCTTGTGTGTGTGAATGCGATATTAATAAACATTACTCGGTCACTGTAATGCTCCCCCGGTGGCGGAATTGTGGCAAGCATGTCAAGGAAATTGAGCCCCAGTCCTACTGAAGATCCAATTTAGAAACTAATGCATTTTGATCTGTCTAAGCTCAAAGTCCTCCCGTTTACTTGGTGTGGAAGTTTGAAGAAGGCGGAGCCATCTCAGGTGTCGTCCTCGTCAATTGACCATGAATTAAAATACCAAGATTCGACAATAGCTCTCAAAATATTTATAAAGCGACGTAACAACACTCTACGTACTGCAATTCAATAGTTAAATTTGTTAGTGACAATCTAAATGAAAAGTAACACTAGTGTACAGCCTTATTGAATTTATTATTAATTTAAATTATCTTCGCCTGTATGCTAGCAGGCAGGAGGTATATTATTTGGCCATGTCAAATATTACAATGATTATCCAAACAAGAGAAGACTGTTAAATTTAATGAATAGTCAGGGCTGACTAAAAGTCCCAGTTAGAATGTTACACACCTGATGGCTTATAACTAGCAAAATTTCATGAAATATGTTTATTTTCAATGAAAATAAATTTTGGAATGTTACAAGGTGATCAAACAAAGGGTACGAAACGAATGAAACAGTTAAATATTTGCATATCGTCAAGGGAGAATGTATCGAGACATCTCGGGATGCCATTGGAGACTGACTGGGATCGATCAGGCGGGTGCTCCAGCAGGAGAGCAAGGCTCCTATAAAAGCGGCGTCCAATGATGCGAGCACAGAAAGCACACCTGATGTGTACGAGACACCTGACGCCTACGCAGTCCATCAAGAAATAAAGACCGGGACTACGGAGGGTGGTTCTGCTCTATGATAACGCGTCCACACGTCTCCAGAGCACAAATGGAACTGACAAGTTCCAATGGGAGGATGTTGGACCATCCGTCCTACAGTCCGGACATGTCACCTGCGATTTCCATGTGTTGGGTCCACTGGCGAAACACCTGAAAGGAAAGCGTTTCAACTCGGACTACACTCAAGGACACTGAAGGACTGGCCCGTCACAGCCACAGAATTAAATGTATGAATCCTAGTGGCTTTACCATATCAGTGACTGTTGTGTTTTGGCCCAGGTGTGTTTGAATAAAGTCTATATTTGTACCCACCGTCGTTTCAGCAATTCTTTCATTTGACGCCCTTGTATATTGTTTCAATGAATCATAAATTTTGCTCAGATAGCAATTTTGAACGTATCAGTAAATACATGACAATATTATAATATACAATGCTCCATTGTTGCATTCGAATTAGTGTTAGCAATTTCAGAATGTTAAAGCATCCGACTATCAAGACCTTTTTAAAAATGGATATGTGAGATTTTGTAGTTTTTAGATTTTATTAGTACATTTTAAGAAAATATGTTAAATTAAGAAGAAAAGAAATTATTGTTACTAAATGAGAAAATTGCAAAATTTTCAAAATAATATTAAATTGGCACATTCTGTACCAAAAGTTTATGAACACATTAATTTTCAAATTTGATGTATTTCTATTATTCATTTTTAGTGATTTTCAGGATAGATATTTTAGTTTTTACAAAACTAGAGCACTCTCTTTATCTTAGTTATTATATGAATCTGTGCTTAAAATAACAGTGATTATTTTAACATAGGGACTGTAAATTTTGTAATAAAACAGTGATTGATAAATCTTGAAGGCTAAACATTACTATTATGAACATACAAAAATTTCAGTTAATTATTTCTGTAGCAATCGCTGTCCCTTTGAGCATTTAAAAAGATATATTTCTGAGAAAACGCGTTTAAAGTATGACATCTTGCTTAAAGTAATACATCTGCTTTTATTAAATGACTTGTAGTTTGTTCGAAAGAACGGAAAATAAACGTATACTTTTATAAAGGAATAAGATGAATTATAAAATAAAATGATCAAAATTTTAGGTAGACGGATACCTAAGCCTATTCTTTACATTCCTGCAAAATCTTTCAGAGAAAGGGAGAACTTAAGAGTTAAAATAAGGTTTCAAAAGATTTAAATATCACATTGCCAAAATAATCCATTAAATACATGATGATCATGCATTTGCTTTTATTTAGTATCATTCAAAACCCTAATTTATTCTACCTTTGGTGACGCAGGCAAATAATTACGTCAACAAATTTTTGTTTTTAAATACTATCTAATACAATGTCAATCAGTCACCTAAGATAAATAAAAGTATTTACAAAATAGAATACAACTAATGTTTATCGCTACTGAATGTTAGGTCGCCCGTCCGTATAGTGGTTAATAGACGCTGGGTTCGAATCCCGAAGGCTATAGTTTGTAAATGTATAGTGCCTCATGGGGTACCTTAAACAGCCGTCGAGCCAAAGTCCTCTCGGGAGGTTGGTGAAGGGGAAGAGAGGTGGGAGGCCCTGACCACCCTAGGTGTTCTCCTCAAAATTGAGGAACTGAGCCAAATGTGCTGTCACCCATGAAGCTAAACTACGGATAACGACAGGCGGCCAATCTAGCCCTATGCCGTGATGAATTTCGTGGCTCCTGATCTGACTACGTCAGACAGGTGGCATTAGTCACAACATCAAAATTAGAAAATATGGAAAGAGAAAAATTTAGATTGATTTTACTAATGAAAAATTAAAATAACTAAACTAGATGGAAGAATTGATGGAAATTAAAATAAAACTTAAGAAAAATAATATCTGTAATAGGCACAAATATCTGGCGCATGCTTTTTACATAAAGCATTGTAACTAATTCGTTGCTAAATTAATGACCAAAGTTAAAAATACACTAGTTTAAAGAAGTATAGAGACTGGCCGATAGAGAAGAAAACGAAAACTTTTAGTATTAAATTTGAAATTTCATAATGTTTGAATTAAATTATCAACATCAATTGTTTTAGTAGACTATTGACACCTGAGCAACAACTAAATGCATGTTTATATGGTTTTATTCAAATATATCATACAGTAAGATCATGACAAAATATAAATACACCAATTGAAATAACAATTAATATACATTCATATTATTTATGGATAGTAGAAAAGTTTGCACTCAGAAGTTTTGGTGACTGTTTGTAGTGTATTGTTTTGTAAAATCTTTCACCAACGTTAACCTTCTGACATTTGTTGTTCTTTATGATGCTTCATCTGTTATTTAGAGGTGTTCCTGTTCACTAACTAAAATTTGTTGCTAATATTTTCTGAGTAACCAAAAATAAACTTGAATCCTCGTTACTCTTGTTAAAACCATGCAAACTAATTCTAGGACGTTTATGATCGTATTCGTATGACACAGCATCATAAGTACCTCCTGTGATTTACGAATAGTACGATTGCCAAAAGAAATTGGGGAATGTTAAGGATCTACAATGAAAACGGATAAAATAACCTAATTCTGACATTTTTCGTAAATTCTAATAATAATAAAATCGAATGATATGTACCATAGATAATCATTTTGCAAAAGTAGAAGAGCATATATTTTGACAGTTTAAATTAATAAATAATGATTGAAATATTATAAATAAAATAAAATATTTAATGAAATTAAAGTCGAGCTGCTTTTATTATTTCAAATTAAAGATTTAATGATATATGTAATAAACTATAATTTTGCATTTTAACCATATATTTTAAACTTCCACACATTAATTTTGGAATTATTACTGATTTATAAATTTAATTTCAAAACTAATTTATAAAATTATGATTGAACAACTAGATGTCTGTTTTACTACTTGCAGTAAGAAACGATTCAAGCCAATTGTTAAATACTAACTGATTGCGTGATGCATTGCAGAGGTTAAATATTAGAAAATAAATTGTCAAAATTTTCAAACGCCAAAAATGCTATATTTAAAATAATTTTCGTTTTTCCTTTAAATATTAGTATATTTATTTAATTACTATTGTACTTAATACCGATTCTTCTCAATTAAACGATTCAAATTATAATCAAACAAAAACACTACTTTATCAATGCACATATACACACTGAACTCTTTCACCAATCCACTAATTTATAAGATATGTTACAGCTGGTACGTCAGCTGTATAGCTATAAGCATGTCGGTGACGCGAACACACGATTTCACCCATCCAAAAGTGTCTAAAGCGAACAGCACACTACGCATGCGCCAACATGTCATGACGCGAACCCTTAAGATTTTCCTACCAAAAAGTGCCCAACCCTGCTAAAGAAAGATTAAAATTAAAATTAATGCTTTTAGTAGTGAATCGAACTAAAAGTAAAATAATATAATTTATTATAAGAATAAAACAATTAACGAGAAAATTAATGTTATTGTTAAACGTGCTGCTCGATATCAATAGTTTTAATTTCTTACTAGTTCTTGTTCCAAAACGCAGAGTTATGTAAAGTTGTAGCACAAGCACCCTAATGCTTTACCGCTATTACAATGAACATTAATTTTCTTGTTAGTCATTTTATTCGTATATTAAGAATTATTTTTTTACTTTTTTGTTCTATTAACTATAAAGCGTGTTTTTTAGTTTTTTAAAACTATAACTTACTTTTAATTTTTTAGTTCGATCTACAACAAAAGCGTGTTTGTTTTAGTTTTTTAAACTATCATTTATTCATTGATGAATTAATCTTAAATGCGTCATTTGCGTTGCCTCTGGAATACCCATTAGAATCCTATCAGTGCATCGATACTGCATGGTTTTTGCAAAATGTTGAATCAGCCAACGCATCCTTCCTTTTATCACATAAAGAACACTTTTTTGTTTGTTGTATTTGTATTAACCATGAGCAAATTTTTGCTTCAGAGTTGTAGCTTAATCTTTCAGTCACCAAATCTGGAAGTGGGAAATCGTTAATTCTGATGATTCTGATCAGGACAATGGAACAAAATTATTAAATTATTATATTGTCCTCGGTCCATGACAAGTGTGCAAAAATTCGAATTAATCTGACCTTTCACCAAATGGGTATAAATCGAGTTCAAATATGACATACAGGTGAAGCTAATAAAAGCGCGTTAAAAAATGGTGAATTATGGGAGAATTTGATTAAGACAAATATCTAGCATCGTCCAGTGGCCGCAGCATTGGAGTGGTCATAGTCATGAATACGTGGCTGGCGTTGTCGAGTTGTATGTTCGAATCCTGGTGCAAATGAAGAGCCGCCCTGTAGAGGGCCGAAGCACTTAAATTCAGTCGAGGCTCGAAATTCTCACATTGGTGTGGGAATTTAGAGAGTGGGTAACAGCATGGTGTTCGTCCTCATCACTTGAGTGGGATTCAAAATTACGAGGTACGTCTCCACTACTTTCAAGTGGCCGCGGTAGCCAAGTGGTCTAGTCATCGGATCGTGGCTAGCGTGTCATAAGTTCGATCCCAGTACCACTGAAGACCCGCTGTGTAGGGGAGCCTTGCACGTTAAATCTGTCGAGAGCTCAAACGTCCTCCCGTTGGTGTGGTGTGGTAGTTAGGAGAGCGGGGTGCCAGCTCAGGTGTCGTCAGCGTCACTTGACCATGGTTTGAAATTACGCGGACCGTCCCCAAAAGCCCTCATGTAGCTGAACAGTGAGACGTTAATATTCACTCACTCACCCAATAGTTTCAAAGTGTGGCATTAATAGTAAAAAATTCTGTATAATGTGTTTTGTAAACAGAAATTTTTTTTAATATAAAATATTGTAAGTTAAAGCCCCGAGAACGGTACGGATATTTTCCGTAACCTATTGATTAAGGTCAGCGAATATCAATAACAGTTTAAATCTACACTAGGATTCCAGTAATGTTGAATCGCAAAAGTCGAATAACCTCAATGTATCATGTATTAAATAAAGAGTGCTACCTGAAGTTTTAAACTTTCCGAGTTTCAGAAAACTACAATGATAACCCCATGTAAAGCGATTTCTCTTGTTTCATATATTATTATTTACTTGTGGGACCCAATTTGAACTCACAACCTTTCAATATCTGAATACGTGATTATAATAACCGAGATCTTATAGGTAACAAAAAAAAAATATTTGAAAGTCAAATGTTTTACTGAAAATTAGAAACAGATTTTTTTTCTTTCAAATCTTCTCATATTGTCGTCAAATTTTTTAAAATAGCATTTGTATAAATGTTTGTATTGTGTTAAGAACCTCACACCACTACCACAATTGACAATTTGGGAGACACAACAACAAAAAATATATTAAATTACTTTTTTATGTCAGTTTTCTGGTCTAAAAATCATATATATAACGACAACTGCTATTGCAGATATTTGAATAAAATTTTATCGTGAATAGCTAAAAAAGTTTTCCTGAGTTCATTACACAATATTTTGTCTCGACTTTAACTATTTTATAACTATTATTTTAAAAGAATTTTCGTGTCTATATAAGTTTTTCTTTTTAAATCTTAAAACTATTTGTTTAAGTATCAAACCTGCATTTACGTAAAGATTTCGCAAACTCTTTTTAACAATCTATGAAACACATTCCATTTTTTAAAAAGAAAAACTACGTTTAAATGTCCATTTGAATTCGAAATAGAAGGTTAATGATCACAAGGCTCAAATGATTGGCTGCCACTGCTTTAAGAATCTTACGTAACAGGTACATTAATACCTGGAAATCCCTATCAACATCTTATTCCGACTCGATTGAGAAATCAATATAAAAGTCATGCATAAATGCATGATACAAAAAAACTGCATATTTATTGAAGCGGCATTTTAAACGCTTTATTCAAATCATTCCAAGATCTGAATTCAAGGATAAATCCAGAATATTTTAAAAGAAAATCAGCAAATCCTTCAATCACTTATCACTAATTCAAAAGGCTGTGCATGTCTGAGATCCATATCCAACCCTGCCAACTTCATTTGCTGATTGCTTTTCTAATTTTGTTCCAAATACAGAAGCCATCATAAGTGTCATTAATGCGATTAGAGAAGTCGCAAATTGATATATATACATGGGAGAAAGAAAGAAAAATAGGGCCATCCGGATGTGATATCATTAGAGAAAAATCGCGACTCATCTGTCATTTGCAGTCGAATGGGGGAAAGGAAGCAGGGGAAAGAAATAATGTCAGACCAATTACTTCCTCAAGAAAGGGATGCACAATGAAATAAACGTCGCCTAATTAAATTATCCCTGGATATGCTAATAGTGCCCTTCTTTGCCCCAAGGCCGCATTAGGGCTGCTCATTTACAAGTTTTGTCTCAGACGGGGTTTCACGTTGCGGTCTGCCTCGCTTTTGTCGTTCATCAAGACGGGAAAAGAATAGGGTTAATTAATATGAGTTGAGGATGGTCACGCACACACACACAACTTTGGTGAATCTTCCCTCGAGAGGGCAGCATAATCGATGCTGAAAGGTCTTCTAATGATATTTGGGAATCTTTTGTTATGTTTACAGCTACTGTGGTAATGAAAGAGACCATGGGAAGTGATTGCATATTATTATAATGAGAATGTATATAATGTTATTCGTTTAACTGGTAACGAAATTTTATGTTATTTTAATATTTATGCTTGCCTGGCTCACAGCTATGCGCTATATTTAACTCGATTCTTGCTTGTTGCTTATTGATTGAGGTTAATGGATGGTTTTAGATTAACCATTGTGCAAAATGATCAGTGAGTTCATGATTAACTATCGGGAAATTGTTGGACTATTTTTTCTATTATGAAGGAAAATTTCATTTACTCGTACTTTAGTAGCAATTTCTTTAATACCCGAGAGGTATTGCAAAGATACTATTCTACAGAAATATACAAGGAAAAAACTGCTATATATGGTAATAAATTCTTATTTATAGCAATTTATATTGTAGCACCGTAGTATTGTAATTTTTGGTTTCGGTGAGATATTTATATATAAATGAAAATATTTTTCAAAAATTAAAAATCTTTTCAGTGATACTCAGCATTTCTTATTGATTGTATATTAGGAGGGATTCATGCAATTTTAAAAACAATGAAATTTGAAGTTATTAGACATTTTTAGTTGTATAAATCTACATTTTTATTAGAGAAGGAGTTTTGGTTCGTTTAACATCAGCTCATTTTTTTTTACCAAAATGCTTGTGATATTACAGAATTAGAATTGATTTTTATTTACGCCACACTGTGAAGCAATACTAGGGCTATTGGCAACAAACCTTTTAATTTTAACCTATGGTCAAATACAGAGGACGACACCTGAGCTGGCCCCTCCCGCTCCACCACGTTAACAGCAGGACTTTGAGCTACGACAGGTTTAACGTGCATCAGCCCCTCCACACGGTGGGTCTTCAATGACATTAGGACTCAAACTCATGACTCGCCGGCCACACATGCTTGACCTAAACCACTCGGCTATTGTGGCCACGTGGTATTAGAGAATGAAATGAACATATGCAATTTCATTAGAACAGAATTCTAACTTTTAGACTAAAATATATATACTTTTATTGTTTTAACAACAATGCTTTTCAGTGTTATATATCTGTTAACTAAATTATGTTATTGATCTTCATAGATCAGAATTCATTTCTTCATAGTTAAATAGCTTGGCAATGCTTTTCTTAACTAAGTACGGCTTATACTCCTCACATATTATTTTGTCGTAATTTACTCATGATTGCCACATTAATATTGAAAAAAAAAACTTAAGCAATCTCAGGGGTGTTAATTATGTCTCGAGGGGTGAAAATATAAACAATTTTCAAACAGGTATACTTCTTTAAATTTAAATTAGATAATTCAAATCTTTTACACATTATTTACAAAGGATTATGGTTTCAAAAAAGTACAAAATGTTTGAAATATAATCATAATTTTAAAAATTATAGCTATATGAAATAAGAAATAATTTTGTAATAAATATTAAGTAATTTTTGCGTTGCGCACGCTATTTTCTAAAATAGTAGCTTTTGATGCATAAAACTTTATAGAATTATAAAATGTATAAATAAATGTAATTATAAATGCACTTTAAACCCAACTAATTTAAGAATAATATATCTTTTGTGTTTCAAAATATTTGAAAAATATTGACATTTTTAAAAACAAATTTAAAAATGTAATTTTTATATTTTTTTAAAAAAATATAATTTATTATTCTATTTATTTAAAAATATTACGGTGTAATAAGGATACATTTAACTTTATAAATAAACTTATTGCTATTAATTAAAGCTACTACTTTAGAAAATAGCGTGTGAAACGTAAAGCTTAATATTTCTTATAAAAATATTTCTTATTTTCATGTTTATAGTTTTTAAAATTATGATTATATTTTAAACATTTTACACTTTTCTAAAAGCATCTTTCCTTTATAAATAATGTGTAAAAGATTAGAATGATTTAATTTTAATTTCAAAGAGTTATATATATTTGAATATTGTTTATATTTTCAGCCTTCTACAGAAAATTAAACTATTATATACGTAAATAAAATGCACATTTTGTATACAGTAAAATACGTTTGATGCGAAAACGTTTAAGACGAAATATCGGTTAACACGAAGTAATAAAACGGTCTCGACAAACAACTATGTATTTTCATGCATTTTGTTTTCTCTTTTCTTTTCTTTCTTTCTCTTTCCCTTCTGGGAATGAAAAAATATAGAAAATACCAACCGCGCAGGTGAGATTTAAGAGGGGTGTTTGAAAAAGTTTCTGTATTATTGGACTGCCCTACTCTTTCATCGCAAGAATTCGTTACTGTAGATGATGATAATGCGTACACACAGCCTCAATTACGGCAGACAAAAACATTTTGGAGTTTGTTCAAAGTTCAAAAAATATCCTTGATGTCGATTCCGACGACGAAAATGAAATAAATAAAGCAGCTCATGTTCCTACGTCATTCGAAATGAGAAAACATCATAAGAAGTATGCACAGTTATTTAAACGCACATTCTCCAATGGCAAAACGAATAACAAAATGGGCGACATAGAACAATTTGCTGACAATGTTATACTAAAATAGAGAATTCAAAGAAAAGTATCAGATTATATACCAAAAATTCAATAAACGCTTTGTTTTCCAAAAAACTTGAAAATTTCGGATTAATTTCCATTAAGTTCTTCTGAATGTTTTAGTTTCATTGGTTTTTATGAAATACATCCGCATATATGTAAACAAAATTTACTCTAATGGAAATAATTTTTTGAATATATATATTATATTTATTATTTTTATATATATTTTATATATATATATATATATTATATATATATATATATATTTGTAATATCCTTTAACACACGAAAAAATATTTTAGTCCCCCTCAGTTTCGTGTTAATCGATTTTCACTGCATACACAAATAAACAAATTAAAATATTTTGCAAAGAATTCGGCTGATTTTAAAAAATATATTTTTTGCAAATGTTTAAAAAATAACTGAATACTACAAAAAAATCACATTCTATATAATATTATTGATTTAAATAAATATTATTGAACAAATGAAATTTTACGTTTAAATTAAGAGACTTAAATAATTGTAACAATGACCGGTTTGAATTCTGAGGTAAAAATTGGAATCAACTCGCTGCCTTGTGTGATTTTTGTTTTTGCTTAGTGTATACAAAGGTAAAATAAAAATCTTATATGTAGGTTGTTTGTTTATATAATCTTTTGTTTTACATATAGTCCTTTGCTTCTTAATTCAATATTTGCGACCCAATATTCAATCACAATTTTCATCGCCCCCCTCCATACAATAACATTTTATTGAAATCAATAATACTTTATTTTGACGCTAAGGTTACAATACGACTTTAACCTCTTAAGCGCCACTGGCGAAAATAAAAGTCTCACTAAGCCAAAGCATTAATTGCGTCAGACGTATATATACGTCTTTCCAAAGTATGATCGTCTCTGTGCACTGCTACCCATAAAATTATTCCGAAGGTTTTGGAATGCAACAAAAGGCCCTTGACAGAGTTTGTGAAGGATTTACTTATTTCAGAGAAGATTTTTCTTATTTATTCTTTTTCACCCCCCCCCCAATACTTCACATACTCACGCCTACGTGGAAAATGGTGGCATTGGGAAGTGAATCAAGTAACTTTTAATCGACAGTTAAGGGATTAATTATAAACCGGACAAATTATCAAGACAAGTGTTAATTTTTGTAAAAAGTTTTATATATGAAAAGCCCATGGAGTCATGGTAATTATTAAACTTGTTCTTAACTTAAGTATCGTTAAATTAATTATAAAAAAGATTGTACAGTATTGATATTTTTATAAGTGTATTATATCAGTGCAAATGTGTATTTTATATTTTATTATATCAGAATGTATTTTGTTTGTTTACTTTCAGTAAATTAATAATCTTTTAAAATATTCTTTCGTTTCAACTTTTCAATATACTCGCGCCCCTCGTAGATTTATCATGCCCTCCTAGGGGAGTGCGCCCCACAGTTTGAGAAACACTGATATAGTCTTTAACTACACTGAGGAAAACAAAGTTTAATTTCTTTTAAACATTTTTCTCCCTGAGTAAAAAATAAATACACATATGGCGATCTTAAAAACCCATCCAAGAACCAGTTAGGTACTGTTTACTTAGGCTTGTTTCAACATTTGTTTTGTAGAATGATACTGCTCAGAAGTAAAAAATTTGAAAAAACACATACATAAAAGATATAAAGAAATTGAAAAAAAAATATTTACAGCGTTTTTCAAAAATAAATTTTAAAAATGGATACATTACAATTCTATATTTGCAAGAAACTCTGTGCTCATTAACTGCTTGAAATACCCATAAAAATTTTACTAAACCTGATGCGGAACTATTAAATAAAGTAAACACATTCCCTTAAGATAAACACATAATACTGTTTGATTATAATTTTACGAGTCCTTTCATGTGAAGTACACGGATTTAATATATTCGAAAGCCGTTACTTCTGAAATTTCTGAGTCTTAAACAGAATTTAAGAAGGGATGAACATAAGAACTTTATATTCACTTTGAAAAGAATGATTTAAATTGGTCACAACTATTATAACTTATTTAACAGGTTTGTAGTAATCCTTTTCGAGACCCATGGGTCTCAGAAATCATAGGTACCTTCCAGCTCTCTGTGATCAAATTATGTAATAGAACACACACGAAGCTACAAAAATTTATGAGCCCTTAATCTTTAAATTACCTTAGGCCTTAGCTTAGTCAGTCTTATGGATAATAAGGCTGTGCTGTTTGTGGAATAACGTTTAAATTTTCAGAAGTTTGTGAAACCATGCAACAAAGTTTCTTACAAATAGAAGTTACTGGGGAATTTTGAAGATATTTCAGAAATATATTGCGAGAAGACTGCAAAATGTTTTCTCTCTCTATATATATGTAAAGATGTTTTTCGTGATGCTGTAATAAATTTATTTATACATAAGCAATAGTTAGTAAAAATTGGTCTTAAAAAGTTAATTATTTGCCTGGGGGGGGGGTCCTCCATATCTTCCAGCACGTTCTCGAAAAATGCGCTTACGTCATATATTGTGATATTTTAGATTTCTCCAGCAATTTCCAGAAGCAACCATATGGTCACGAAGTCGCCGAATTTGGTCGCTAAAAATGATGCCGACTTGACTGTATCGCCAATAATTCGCCAAGTTACTTTTGAAGCTGCATTATATTGTAAGAGACGGCATTTTTACAATTTGAGAAACGACAATGAACAGTTGCATAATTTGTTCTATAGAGGTCATACCACCGTCAGGTGTACAGGGGGTTCTCCCTCCTAGTTGTAGGTAAAAATACTTTTTTTTAATAAAAATATGAATGCACGTTCGAATTACTTTAACCCTTTCGCGACTAATGGGAAATCTTTTCCTCCATTTTACAACTGGGAATTGTTATATTTATTTGTAACCTTATTCGCATTTTTAGCGCGTTTTTCACGTAGTGTAAAAAAAGCGCTATTAGGACGCAAATTTTGTCTTCGTCCTCGTCTTCGTCTTCGTTCCATATTTTGTCGTACTTTTTTCTCAGCTAATAATTAACCAATTGACCTCGGGTTTTCGGCATTTGGTCGCATTTGTGCCCTAGATGAGCCGAATAATATTTAAATTTAATAATTTTTTTTTAAAGTATAGTACTACTTTCTGTTAGTAAAAAGTTCATTAGTTGCATTATTGTAAAAAATACAACATGTGAAAAACGCGCTAAAATTACTTGGCCATGCCAATGATTGATAT
Organism: Trichonephila clavata; assembly: GCA_019973975.1. Lineage (NCBI taxonomy): Eukaryota > Metazoa > Arthropoda > Arachnida > Araneae > Nephilidae > Trichonephila > Trichonephila clavata. Next base: position 14,260 of record BMAO01001229.1, read on the forward strand.
CTTGTTTTTACAGAATGTCAAAAAATAGAACGTTTGTCGAACTCTACTACGTAAACGGGGAGAGTTATCGAATCAATTGGCACCAATGATAAAAAAAAATTTAAAAAAACGTGGACTTATACTTATTCTTGTTGTTTATTTTAATTTATGAGTAGTGTAAAAATATATTACTGTGGTTTTTCAAATGTTTTGTGTTATTCTTTAAGTAAAATTTTGTGCAATAATACAATATATTTGAACAAATGCCTGATAATAACCAATAATTATAACGGAATAATTCTATTCTATTGCCATGAAACTAAAAAAAAACTACACATTGTTTTGTATTTTTCTTATGATTTTTATTTATTTTACATCTAAACAAATTAAAATAAACAGTTACTTACTAATATTTAATCTTAGCAACCTTATGGTTCTGGAAGGGAAAAAATGTACTAACTATTCAATAAAGTGGAATTTATAAATAGTAAAAATTATCTACAGTCTGGTATAGTTATCTTTGAGGGCGTAGAGCTTAGTTGATTGACAATTTATCATATTTGAATAACAGCAACGTGATATGAAAAACAAATCTTTGCATAGTGTGATTGATGGAAGCAACTGCAGGGTCAATTACTTTTCAAAACAAACATATTCCCAATTAAAGAAGGCATTTGATTCAGATTTTGCAATAACTTATTCGTTAAGTGACATAAAATATATGCCAAAGATTATAGATTCATCGCCCAATTAGCAAAAAATGTCATGTCTCGACTGTTTTGATAACATTTCTTAACTGTGACACAGTCTATAGATATGCCCAATTAATTTTGATTTTATCTGTTCACAGATGATTAAAAGAGAAATAATTTATGACAAGACATAAGTTGAAATGAACAGTAAGTCGTAATTCTGTCTTATGTGTGTATCTCAGAATATAATTTTTTAAAAATTTTTAAAGTGAGTGTTTTTTTGGTTGTAAGGCCAATGCTCAATATATAAATCATAATGTTTGATTAATTTGCTTACTCAAGATTAACATATGTTTATTATCTTAAAATAACTTTTACAACTTGTTATCAGTTCTTAAAATCGTGGGAAAATATTTGCCACGAAAGATCTTCTGTTCATTTTTATTCCAGAGTAAAAATAACGGAATTTGCTTAAGCAATTATGAGTTGAGATTAGAAAAGTCATTATGTGATGAAATTTCTGTATTTGTGGTTAAACTTTTTAAAATTTTAAATTTTATAAATCAGTGATCCAGAAACTTTTCCCCTTGTTGTAGAGTAATATTTTATAGATATATATTTTCCTGGTTTTAAGCGTTCCATACTTTTAAAATTCAAAAACAGGTTGGTGATTGACGCATACACCTTTGTATGCTGAAAGTTTCTATCTGTGGTAAAAGCATTTTGATATAATTTACTACAGATTTTTTAATAGATGATATGATGAAAAATATTCCGGAAATTATATAAAGTAAGATTCAGTTTCATAATTATAATTCCATATAGAAGATTCTTTTAATTTACCATGAGTGTTCATGGGAATTTATCTCAAAAAGTTCGAATATTGCTTTAGAAACGATTTTGTATTGTAGGTAGTTTTAAGAATTTCGTCAAAGAATAATTTCTTTTTTCAAGTTGTCTGCCGACGATGTATTAAAATTTCTTGAGGCTTTGGGCCCCTATGCAAAAGTAGACCCATCTGCTACCCTTTTAAGTAGATATTATACAGATGTGACGCCGTGAATATCCCAAATTCAATGAAGATGTCTTGCGTGATACATGTCATTATTTAATCGCAATCACAACACATGAAGACACAAATGTAGACTTAAATTGTAATTTGCACAGATTATTTTTACATTTCGGAGTTGGTGACCTTTTCAGAGACGACAAAAACGAGAAATGATGGCATCCCTCACATCTGCTCTCAGCAGACACCAAATCTTCACCTGTAGCTTACCAATCTCTCTGTACAACGCACGTACTATCATCTTCTACCTAGGACACTGCTGTTCTGCTTTGCGCAGTATATTGGATGATTCTGGTTGCCATCTAAAGTAATGTAAAACGCGTTCTAGATTTCATTACATAGCATATGTTTTCAAATATTCGAACAAACGGCAATCCATAAGAATCCCCCCCCACACGCGCGCGCACGCACGCACGCACACAAAGTGCGTGACACCCTTTCTCACAAACCTAGGTATAAACCAATTGCCTCCTTTGAATTCAATAGGTAATAATAGTGTGTGGTGTGGTTAGTCTAGGCCTATAAACGAAGCACAGGCATGACATTGTAATGTAGTTTTATCACTGTTTCTAGTCTGCATATAGCTCGAAATTCCTAGTTTTTTGGAGAATATGTCTGGGAATAACATTTGACGATTAAAATTATTCAGATCATGATTTTAGTGAGGCCGAGCTCTTCCTCGAAGCAGAGGCCCTGGACCCGGGCCCAGGCCTTAAAACCTTCTTGCTGTCTGCGAACCCTTAGAAGATTGTTCATATACGAGTACAACGCATGTCCACACGTCAACAGGTTCACATATGAGGGACTGGCTAAGTTCGAGTGGGAGCAGCTTGACTATCCACCCTACAGACGAGACATGTCACCCTGCAATTTGCGATTTCCATGTGTTTTGCCCCCTGAAAAAAACATCTGAAATGCAAGCGCTTCAACTCGGACGACGAACTCAGGAATGCTGTATATATATGTGTTCTGAATTCCATTCAGAATATATCATTTAAAAAGCTATTTTATTATTAAAGCTTCATTTGTAATTAATACGAGGCAATATTCATAAAAACAGCTTAGTTTTTCCGAAAATGAATTCAACAAAAGGCCACACAATTTCTTGCACATAATCACTTTCATCATCTTGCTCAGTAATTTTAAGATATTCAAATTTTCGGTTACTTAATATGCTTAATGGGAAATATGTTACCAAGAAAGATTCAGCTGAGAAATTTTTTTTGTTCATATTATATGTAATGCAAATATAGATTAAAAAATATATATTATTCATTTACGTGAAGTTATTTTATCTTTCAATTATTAATTTTGATGGTAAATTTGTGCAAAGTATAACATGCTTTACAAATCTGCCACCTCCTTTTATCTTCCTTATCTTAATTGCCTCTAACTTATTGAGAAGCTCAAATATCAGAACTAAAAACACTAAAACTATACTGTAAAAATTAAATACTGCAATACATAATCTTAAGACAAATTTATAGTTTTCATTAGAATTCTAAATTTTCAGATAAACATAAAATATGCAATTCCTTTCGCTATTTAGTTATGAATGTCTAATTGGGTGCATATTACACATAATTGGTAATGACAAATAACAATTGCGAAATTCCGTTCATTATTGGCTAATATTAAATGAAACTTTCGAACTAAAATGTCATAATTCAAACAATCACTAACAAGAAAAATTAATTTAAAAGAGTAATAGTTCTCACACAATTTGTTTTCCTCTGTACCCATTTGTTGAACTTTTCATTTTCGAGAACACTTTTATTACTTTTACAAGGTTGACTACAATATCCTAAGCCATTTGGTGATTATCTTACCGAGTTTTCTCGGATACTCTTTAGGCTCAGGCGTAACTCTGATCAATATTGCACTTTTTCTTAATTCTCCAATAAAAATTTTAATTCGTAATGTTACCTCAATATCAATATGTAAAAGTGACAAGTCGTGTCAATATTGAAAGCAAAATGCTATCAGAAAGCAGACAGTATAAATTTCAGACAGAAATCTTTTTTAAGTTCCCTTTATTTGCATTTCTTTCAAAAGTCGTTATTATTAGTTTCACCTACACCAATCGGTCTAATGCAGGGGTGGGCAGACTTTCCCAGGGTGCAGGCTACTTCTGATATTTTCAAGCAGTTGCGGTCCACCCAGTGTCAATGGCACACACAAAGGCGGGGGAGGGGTCCACAGTTTCGGACCCTCTCTCTCATAACCCTTCATTTTCTTCCGATTCATTATAGTCCCTTGTATATAGTACGTAAAATGTAATTAAGTATTTGATATTAGTAATTTTTTTTATTTATTAATGTTAATTATTTATTCAGTAATTTATTTTTTGCTGTTTTTTGTTCCCGACAATCGAAAATATCAAAAAAAAAAAAAAAAATGTTTGGCTGCGTATTGGGGAATGATACGAGAATGGTAGATCTTCAACCCTCGACCCCCTTTAAAAATTCTTGTGTATGCTATTGCCCAATGTCGTAGGTGTGATGAGGTAAGGGAAAGAGGGGTTGTTATTATAACTTAATAATATATAAGTACGGGATATGTACTTACCTACAGAAATAAAATTAAAAAAAACACTTTGTGACGGGTCTATCCGCGTCAATCTTCCATTAATCCTCTTGGGTAACTTTGGGGCCAGCAATTATTCTATTTCACAGCCTACTCGGGAAAAACACGAGATAGTGATATGCTAATGAGTTCGACTATATAAAGTCTAGATTTAATAAGAAAGAGAAAGGAGAAGGAATTGCCAAATTAAATGTAAGTATCGACTACGGATCTCTTCAGCGAGCTTAGCGCGTATTGGATAGTATTTGGTATTATTAATTATTGAAGGAATCAAAGAGATTAGATTTAGTACCGACCTGAAGTTAGTAAGGGTTCGTCTCCTTTGTCAATTCTGATAGCTGAGATTACTTAGTAGGGAATATTAGATTTAAAGGTTAGAATTGAATGTTAGATTTGAGTATCAGGATTAATATAGGGATTAGATAATCACTCCAGGGTTTCTACTTGTACTTTGAACTTGTAGTTGTTATTTGTGTGTTGTTAATAAATATTTGTAATTATGGCTTTCGTTGGTGATGATATGTTTCCTTTCACACCTAGAGACGCGCCGGGCAATGTGAACCCAGTCCAAGATAGGACTGGGGCACGACAACTTTTAAAACCGCGTTTAAAGCAAAACGTGATACAAACTTAATAATAATAGCTCCAAATATAATTATATCAAATGATACATTTATTATGAAACAATTCATTATACACCCATTAAAGAAATAAAATATTTTTATCTAAAGTTAGTTTTCGTAGTTATAGTTAGTAGAAGGCTTAGTCTGTGTACTGTCAGCCAATCTTGAATTTTCCGAAAAAATATTAACTTTTAAAATTTTTAAGCGGTCACCCCAAAATGTCTCGGCGGTCCACCGGTCGATCGCGATAGACGTAATGCCCACCCCGGGTCTAATGCATAGCGTTTGAAATACACGTACCACAAGTTGAAAGCTGGTGGTATGGAGACAAACCGCTGTGACAATAATAATAAAATGAATTCACTCCTTTTTAACATGGATATTACTGATGGTTTCTGATGACTGTTAATAATTATGTAGACTTTATAAACCTTCATTATTTATGTCAAACACAAAAAGTTGTGACATTTTGTCAAATATGTATTAAATCGAGAATTTGTTTTGAGTTCCTGCAGTGTTTTATTTATACTATTCATAATATCTAGTCACCTTATTCAATCGTTATAACTCCAGAGCCATCTTCAATCATATAATATTTCCCCATTAAAAGATTAAATTTACTTTGCAGATAATTTAAGCAGAATTAAGCAATATCATGGACAAATTATATTACAATATTGTCAATCTAATGAAATTCGTTGTTGTTTAATGATAAATCTATTGCAATTATTCTCAAACAATAGAACGCGTACCTCTAGATATACGAGTTTGGAACTTTAACAGTGCAACTATTTATTTATATATATTATTATTTCTCGTATATATATATATATATATATATACATACATATATATATAATAAAATGAGTAGATTATCAAAAAAATGAAGTGAAATCAGAGTAGGTATTTTCCTCATTATCCTAAGCAATATAGCAAAAAAATAAATACAATGGAGTTCATAATTTTTCTTTATTTTAACGATATATTCCTGTTTGATTATTTCTACTCGATTTAAATCTACTAATAAAGAAAAGACAAATAATAACATTATATAAAACAAACTCTTTTTTTGTGGCATTCATTTAACTTATCATGAATTTTTAAGAACTTATCATACAAGAAATATAAGGTTATAAGAATCTAAGAAAATCTGCGATGTAATCAAATCAGATGACAATATTGCATGCTTTTATTCATTTAATATTGAAAAGAAACGAAAGAATGGGAAGAATAATGATGAATTTGAGTGAATTTACAAAACAATTATGCAAATTTCTAACTCCAAGTTGTATCTTTTTTTAAATCTAATTCGACCCGCTCGCAAATCAAATTCACACTTTTGTAAATCAACTTATTCTTTCGAAAATCTTATTCCATTCTGTCCCTGAAAAATAGTAGGGAGATATAATTAAAAATGCATTTAAAATTAAAATTTGGAACACACATCTTGCTGAAATGGTTCGGTGAATAATTAAAGAACGAATGAAAGTTTTCGTGAGTATATATTTGGCTACTGTCTTTCAAAACACAAAACTGATCCTTTTTGAAAACAGAAAGAAACCTAAGAAAATCTGATGGCGATGTGAACTAAGCCTTCATAGAATAGAAATCAAGTCAATTCGATTTAATATACTGAAGTAGAGATGAAGAGCTTTTTCACATAAAAATGGGTAATTGCTTGAAACTTTTTGTAATTATACACTGTAGTTTTGAAACTTGATATATTCTTCTTCAAGTATCTGTAACTAAGAAACTTTTATAAAATTTAAATAGAAAAGAATTAAATTTAAATCAAAATAATTTAATCTAAAATAAAATTCAATACATATAACTTACAAAAAGAGAAATTAATTAATTGCCATAATAATAGAAGATTTTAAATAAATATTATATATAGATATATATATTATTATATAAATAAAGGGAGACAGAAAAAACAATGTTTCAATTTTAAAGACTTACATCCACGAAGGATTTCTAAACCTAATTTTAAATTATGAAACTACTTGAACTATACTAAATTATTTTTTCTGCTAAAGCATTTGGTACTAAATGTAAAATATTTTCAGCAAAAAAAGTCATTTATATATTATATATAGAATACATTATATAGAGTATGCACCCATGTCCAAAATTAAGTTCACAAACATAAAATCTATTAAAACTAATGAACTATTCACTGTGTTCCCACGAAATTTGGCACAAAGGCATATTATAACGTCAGAAAGAACATAACAATATGGAAAAGATTTTAATTGTGAATTAAGATACAAGTAACCAAGAAGTGAGAAATATCATGAATCAGAGATAAGCATTTTACATCGGGAAAAGTCTGTCTAATATGGAGTGTGACCACTGTGAATTGCTCTACAAGACGGCAAACAAGCTGCCTTACTTTTTATGAGGGAGGAAAATAAGTATTTGTGGCAACAAAGCCCATTCCCCCCCCACCAAAATAGGGATTTTAAATCCTGGGGGCTCCTGGGAGGGGAGCTATGCTAAAAGAAATGACTTTTCTAGACCATCCTAAGCATATTCAATAGAATTGTGATCCGGAGACCTCGAGGGTAAACCCAGGTAATGAATATCTGCTCCTTCAAAAAATAGAACCTCAAAATATATATCCGTTCTTTAAAAAAAATACTCAAATTCTATCAGTTTTATTGGAGGTGTTTTAAAATTATGACCAAAAACATGTTTGTAACCTTAATTTTTTGGACATGGGTGTAATAAGAAAATAGCTCTATTAAATACATTTGATTTAAAATAAATCTTAATATTTTATGTATAAAACTTTTAAGGAATGAAATAAATAAATTTCACAAGCATATAAAGAAGGTTTCGTAAAAATCACGAGTATAAATATGCAAAAAATTTTTATAACATTAATCAGTACTAATTTGAATATAATCAGCATGCTTGTGACACTTTACTAATTGCTATCATATCCAATATTTTTGTAATAAATGCAGTTTAAAATTAATTCAATCAGTTTTAATTAACCCCAGTAACATGGTTTTGACAACATATCGATTTAATCCCTTTACATTAATTCGTTAAAAGGAATTCATTAAACTGGAAAACAACAAATGCAATGGGCTTCGAAACAGAAAGCAGAAAGCATTTTTCCAAAAATTCAAACAGATAGATTAATTTCCCCTTTTAAGCGTTACAACTTCCACATCGATCGTTTTGAAGAGTGATTTAACACACTTTATGAAAAATGTTATACGATTTCATATCGATCTACAATCCTAACTAGAAATTTAGCACAGTTATTGAAAATCAGCTTGGAATAAGCATTTTGTCAAAACCTTCTGCTCCAGGAGTAGCCATCGGCGGTTTTCAGAACCATCTTTTTTATATTTTAACAGTTCATCACTTTTCGTACAATAAAAATCTGAATCTTTCCCCTTAGTCTATCGATACCAAATACCGCCTTAAAAATCTCACCACTTTTTCCCACAGAGATAAGTAGATTCAAGATCAATATATTTTCTCTTCTGGGAAATGTAATTAGAGGCAAAGGAAAACACGCAAAGTTCGAAAAGAACACTTTTTTTTTCATTCGAAAAACCTCTTTTTTCCCATTCTACACAAATGCACAAATCAGCAGCGAGAGGTGAAATTTTTGTGAAACACGAAACCATATTGTGTACATTTTCCTCGATTCCGATATCGAAAACCGTTCGAACCCTTTTGAGCAAGCTTTGTGCATCGATAAACTTCTACTTTGCATTCCATTGTTGGGAGGGGAAGAATCGATTTCACTGGGATTACTGTATTCTTAAAATGTATGAATTTGCATACCCTGATGGTTGGGTTGATAACATTCAAATCATACTTTATTCATATTAATTTATTTTCCTTCTAGCATCTATTGTTGGAACATGAGGTACAGGTCCAGGACTGTATGTTACGCTTGAAAAGGAATGTTATTTTCGGAAATTGAAGAGATGGTGATTTATAAAAAAAATGGATGGTTGAAAAGAGATGATTCAGCTTTATCCACAATGGCTCTCTTTGTCCATGAGATTGAATGGTTGCTCTTCAGCTCTGGGATGTCAGATTCATGGCGTATTATGTCGCGCATGGATTGAGTGTTTGGCCATCTGTGCATGAGTTTGAGAATGGATTTTTTATTGAAATCTAAGTAGTTCGTATTAATTTTATTATATTGAATGACGTTTTTTAAATAGATTTCTTTTAATTTAAAATCGAAGGTTGTCTTAAGCATAGGGAAGTCATTTATTTCTTGATGGCACTCGAGTGTAAAACGTTTTGCAATATCTTCTGTAGCTTCCTCGAGTCTCACCATCAATAGAAGAGATTGATTTCATTGAATCAAATGGGCGATACCAAGCCTTTACGTTGCATAATAATGATGATACGAGAGTGAGTGATGATGTCTTTTATACTACTTCCTCTGTTGAGTATTAATGTAGTGAAAATCGTTTAACATGAAACTAAGGGGACTGAAATATCTGTTCGTGTTAAAGGATATTGCATAAAAGTCATATATTCAGCAAAATTAAGTTTATTAGAGTGTATTTTATTTACAAAAATATGTATATAAGCAGGTATTTAGTAAAAATCAATGTAACAAAAACATTCACAATGAAATATAACGCAAAATTTTCAAGATTTTGAAAACAAAACATTTATAGGATTTTTAGAAAATAATCTGATATTTTTCTTTGCATCGTCTTTTTTAGCATCATATTGTCAACACATTGTTTAGATGTCGTCCATTTTGTTATTCGTTCCACCGTTGGAGAGAGAATGTGTGTCTAAATAACTTTGAATACTTTTGAAGATGTTCCTTGCTTCGGATGACGTGGAATCAGGAGCTGCGTTATTCATCTCATTTTCATCGTCAGAATCTGCATAAAGGATATTTTTGAGCTTTGAACAAACTCCTAAATGTCCTTGTTTGCAATGATTAGGGCTGTACATACATTATCATCACCTACTGCAATGATTTCCTCCGATGATGAACCTGCGTGGCTAGGGTTTTGCTCATTCTCAGAAAGGATCTATTTTCACGTTAAGCGATTTTCGTTTCATGTTAAGAAAAAAAAGGATGCATGAAAATCTATAGTATTTTGTCGGGATCGTTGTATTTTTTTGTGTTAATCGATATTCTGTCTTAAGCGTTTTTGCATTAAATATATTACACTGTATCAAATTATATATGTACAAGTAATTATAATGTATATATACAAAATTTAAAAGCTTAAAATTTTTTAAGGATTATTTCTATTGATAAATCTTGAAATTAAACTAACGCGAAAATTAAGAAGTAAATTCTTAACTTAAATCAGTGTATCAAATATAATTTTCGTTGCACCAAAAAAATTTGGAAAAAAAACCCCTCTCTGTGTCAAACGATTTCTTAGAATCACATAATACATGATTTTTGTTTACGTTGCAATAATTTCAATGTAAACAAAATTTAATGGATTTCAGATATATAAAATTCCACACGCGTGAGTGGCCGCTGTAGCCAAGTGGTCTAGGCATCGGATCGTGGCTAGCATGTCATGAGTTCGATCCCAGTACCACTGAAGACCTGCCGTGTAGGCGAGCGATGCACGTTAAATTTGTCGAGAGCTCAAACGTCCTCCCGTTGGTGTGGTGTGGTAGTTAGGAGAGGGGTGTGCCATCTCAGGTGTCGTCCGCGTCACTTGCCTTAGTTCAAAATTACGCCGACCATCCCCAAAAGCCCTCGTGTAGCTGAACAGTGGGACGTTAATATTCACTCACTCCACACGAGTTAATCCTAATATACGACTTTAATTGTGCTCTATAAAAGTAAAAAAATCCTTATACGTAAAAACATTATAAACTACAGGTGAAATTTTAATCTTAAAATAATTTTATGTAGTATATTTGTTGAATCTATAAACAAATATTCGTATATAAGGCATTAAAGAACTTTATTATCTATGGCAAATTTAACAAATACAGAATTTTAGATAGCTTTAATATTTTTAATTAAAGAAGGAAGAACTTTTAACATGGTGTATCTGAAGAATGAAGAGCTTTTATGTGCTACTGAAGAATAAAGAGATTTAAAACGTTACATTGAAAGCGAAAAGAGTATAATAAAAGTACGAGGAATTAGGAGTTAAATTTAACCTAATTTTAAAGAATATACTCGAATTAGGAATATTCTTTAAAATCGTTAATTTAAGCTTTTATGACTATCATATATACACTCCACTTTTTATACCCTGGTTATCATAAATTAATAAAAAATCACAAAATGACTATAACTCAAAAAGTTATGTGTAGAATATTTAATGAAACTTATACACGGCTATACAACACATAGGAAAGTATAAAATAGCATAAAAACTAATCATAAGACGATTACAGTGTTATAGAATTTAGCATATGTATACAAGGAACCAATCGGATGTGGCAGATTGGCATAGGAAACGTGTCTTTAATATGTGTGTGGGGTGTGATACTTCCCCTCTTGAGAAGCAATACAGCCCATCCAACGATGTGTGATGTTCTCTATTATGTGATTTATTAATTCTGTAAAAAGTGCAAGCCATTGCTCTTCTAAAGCTTTTAAAAGGGGGCTAGTGTCCTAAGAGGGGGGATTGAGATCAGCTACACGTCTTTCTACATGCTTGATAGGGTTAAAGTCTGGGGATCGAGCTGGCCACTGCATGCGCGGAATTGTTTCCTGCTCAAGATAAGCATCCACGACGCTAGCCCTATGTGGTCTCGCATTATCATCCTGTAGTACAGTGTTTCTCAAACTGAGGGGTGTGCTTCCCAAGGGGGCATGATAACCCTACGAGGGGGCCACGAGCATATCGAAAATAAAATATTTAAAATAATTATCAATTTATTGAAAAGAAACAAAACAAAATACATTCTGACATAATAAAAAATACACATTCACAATGATATAATATACTTAGAAATGTATCTAATGATGATCAAAGACAGAGAGCAACAGCAGTAAAAGTTGACACCTGTAGTAAAAGCATATCATACAAATTTTATTTACAACACTTCTTATATACGATACAAGTAACATGACGAAATTATTTTGATTTCGATTAAATTTAAATTAGACTAGATGCCAATATAGTTGTCAAGTGAAGTGCCGGGTGGAGATCAAAGTGGTTAAGTTGATTTTAGACCACTAAAAAAAATGAGTAGGATTCTACTTGAAGTACGAGATAATTAAATTTTCCTAACAGTATCAATACTGCGCAAAGTGTTTGATAATTAATTCATCAATACTAAATTAAAAATAAGTCTAGTAATTGCTTGTGACTCCCGTGAGCTTGTCTAAACAAAATTTATTACTTTTTTTGATAACGATCGGTTTATAATTAAAGTCGTATTGCAGGTTTAGCGTTCAAAGTACATTATTATTGTATTCAATACATTGTTATTGTAAGAGGGGGGCGCGATGAAAATTACAATTGAAAATTGGGTCGCAGATATTGAAAGTTTGAGAAGCACTGCTGTATTACGAAAAAAGACATAGAGGTCTGTAAGTCCACCCAAAGAGATACCACCCTAAACACAGACACTGCCTGATTCATATGCATCTCTTTCACCGATGTGTCATGGATTAAAACGAGTGCCAGGCTCTCTCTAGATAAAAATACACTTACTTCGAATCTTGACTCATCCGTAAAGAAAGCAGCCTTTGGTTGATCACGCATCCATAGGACATGTTGACGTTCCCACTGAAAAGGCTATTGCCTTTGGAGTGACGTGAGCAGGACATAAATAGGTGATCTCCTCGCATAAAAATCACGTTCGTAAAGTCTTTGACACACGGTTGAGCTCGATACCAACCTTCTGAGTTCAGCCGGAGTCGTGGCTCTATTCCTTTGTGTGCATAATGTCAAAAATATCGGCCATCGACATTCATGGTAGCGTGTGGCTGTCCTGGTCTGAACCTCCTGGATGCCGAATACGAGGTTAGAAATTGTTGCCGAAGTCTATGAATCCCAGACGGACTCACACTCAGCCATCTAGCCCCTTCTATCTGACTTTGTCTTGCTTCCAGTTTCCCAAAAGCTTGCCATCGCATTTCTTTGATCAAATGATGCCTTGAGGTCATTGTTAAAATTTCTACCAGATTTCTAATCTACGACACGCAGCGACAATTTCCACCTTGCGAAACATCCATTTTTATGCTCCTTGCGAATGATATATTCCGGTTGCATCGCCACTATTTTGCAATAATGTAATATCGTTCAGCTTTTTTTTTACTTAACAACATATTCAAATTTCATTGAGATTGACTTATTTTCGGGCGAGTTATCGCTAATTTTGTGAATTTTCCTTAATTTAGGATAACCCTTGTATGTTAATACATAATATATGTACAATTTAAGTTTTAAAAAAAAATTATATTGAGGAATAGTTATATTGTATGTTGTTATTTTTATCTAAGTAAATATCTTTAAATGATGCAAAATTAATACATAATAAGATTCAAAATATGTATACTTGATCTCTATTACTTAACTGCGTGCATTATTGAGGGAATCGAAATGTTTCAAATAATTCCTACAGTGTAACATCGTTAATCGTATTGTAGATTGGTTTGGCATCTCACAGCTTCAAAGTTGCCGACCCCTGCCCTATATGATAAAGAAATCAAACCTTTATTAAATTAACCAAACGCAGCTCTCTCTGTCTCTTTTCAAAAGATTTTCGAATTTGGATCATTCTATTTTTAAAACTAAAACCTAAATTGTGTTAGAGTTGACTTAGAATCTTGGTATGTTGAAGAATTACAAAGTTTGTGGCTGGTGTGTCGTGAATTTAAGCTCATCGCATAAAATATAATACTCTGCACAAGGTTCGAAAATCGAATGAAATATTTTTGTATCCAAATGCTACGTAACAAAATACTTAGACACAACAATTTTAGAAAAAATCGATTTGTTTCCACTGTTAACCCAATAACACTGCATTCAAGGTCAAATACGGATGCTATAGTATTTTGGGAAATTTGTTTTACTAATAGTTATTATGAACGATAGCTATTTATGATGATAAATTGCCTTGGTATCGAAATGACATCAGCGGACGTTCTAGGTATATTTTCCTAATTAACTTAGAACCACTAAACTTATACTGTGTAATATAACCATGGAAAATAATTAAAAGTCATTAAACACTTTTAAATTCCCTGCAAAAATGCAGAAAGGAGAACAAACTGAACAGACTCCGGTGTGAAATTGACACCGATGGACGTTCTAGTGTTAAAAGGCATGGTTCGCATCATAGATGCCTCTAAATTGTCTGTGTGTGTCAACGAGCTCGTGCAGTTTTTAAACAACGGAAAATGTGAGTGCTAGTGAAATCTACCGTCAAATGCAAAATGTGTATGGTACGGTGTGTATAAGTCGCAGATCGCTACTCCGATAACGTACGGATTTTCGTAGTGGAAGAAGCAGTACTGACGACAGGTCACGGCATGGTCAAATGAATGTGTTTATAAACAAGGAAACACTTGCACGTGTGAACCGTCTCGTTAGAATCAATCGGAGAATCACCACTCGAGTAATAGCGGAGGAAATGTCTATGAGCAAAGAAAGTGTTCACACAATACTGCATGAAAGGATGCAATAGCGAAAGTTTTGAGCCTCAATGGGCGCCGAAACATTTGACAGAGGAGCAGAAGATTCATCGCATGTCTCTGTTTCCATATAATACTTTATGCGGTATCACGAAATGGGAAACCAACTCCTCTCAAGGATCCATTGCCGCTGATGAAACATAGTGCAATGACTTTGAGCCAGCCGCCAAAAGTATGAGCGATGACGGCACCCTTCATACCCCGGCCGAAGAAGGTTTGCTTGTCAACTAGATCTAGTAGTCATACTAACATGTTTCTTCGATGTCGATGGTCTACTATTGTTGGAATGGCTACCTACTAGTACAACGGTGAGTGCTGCCACGTGCTGTGCACCATCGCATGAACTGAAAAAACATATCAAGAGCCGCTGACTTGGCATGGTGTCACGCGGGGTTATCATCTTTCATGACAATGGTCGTCCTCATGTGGCTATTGTGTACCAAACATTATGACGGAAATTCCGTTTGGAAATTCTCAAACATGTCCCTTACAGCTCGGACTTCTCACCGCGTGACTATCACATCTTCGCTTCAATCAAGAAAGCTCTGAAGGGATGGCGATTTGCCGACGACAATGAGATCCAAGCTTTTGTTGAAAATTGGTTCCCCACAACCCCAAAGCTTCCTCACCCATCATCTCATGGACCCCTGGAACACTTGTTTCCATCTGCAAGGTGACTTTATCTAGCTTGTTTGTAACGTATGTATTATTCCTTTCCTTTGTATACTAATTCCGTTAAACTATTTATCAAACTCACTGTAGTGCCACTTACATTTGAGAGTCTCTTTTAACTTGGGCTCTGACAGTTAAATCAAAATTTCTCCCGCTCTCAAAACATATTTGTAATAAGTTGTTAAAGTTTGAAAAATGAGGTATCAACTCAAATGACGTCCTTGAGATCTGATTGTTTTTCAAAACTGAGATGCTTTTTTGTTTGTTCAATGTAAAGCTAGAAATTAAAAAATTAATTTCGAAAAAATTACACATAGCCACACAGTTGCAACGCTCTAATCTGAAATGCATATTACTTAGAAATAAAAAGTTTTACACACTCACACACTCAAACTCATTTTTGATCATTATTGAAAGAATTGCAAAAAAAAAAGTATTTTACCATGGCAAAAAAATTAAAAGCCTTAAAATTGGAAAGAAAGCATCTTAGAATGTTACTTGATCTAAGAAAGAAAAATCTTTTTATTATCTTTTAAAAAAAAGGAAGATTTGAAAATATAATTGAAATTGCACTCTCAGTCATCTTCCAGGGAATAAGAAAATGGCTTTGCACAGTTCGACCCACATCCAATCTTCAGGTTTAATATTATTTTTGCCATTTTATTTTATAAACCAGAGGTTTTCCTTAAGAAACCTATTTTTTTTATCTTATTTCTATTTTTCATGTTCTTTGATAAAAGGCTTCAAATTTCCTTTTCTATTTGAATTTTTTAAAATTTTTTTGCTCATTCAACTTTTTTTTTTGAAGAAAGGAGAGTTGAGGCGGATTGGCCTTTTTTTCGGGTTTGCATAAACCACTACAACCTTGAGATCCGGATGAATTCTTTTCAAATATTTTGCAGGAAATTCTATACATTAGATTATAAATCATTCCAATGCTAAGCTTTAGTTGAAAATTGGATGCATACTTTTTTTGTCGATTATACATAGAATTTTTTGCAAAAGAGTGATTTAAGTGGTCAATGGTCTTGTAAAATTAAAATTTTAAAATTTGGAGATGCTATTTATATTTTAAGGAAGATATATCACGCAGAGCATTTTTCCTATTACAATAATGACTAAGTTTAAGGAACATTTTAAAAAATTTGAATCGTCATGCATTCCCCAACATTTATATACATTTATTAAATTATTATTATTTAATAAAAGCATATTTTCTAAGATTTTGAATAGTTTTTTTTCTTTTAAATTTATATGTGGAGTAACATTAAAAAACCTTCCAAATGCTGAAAACTCGCGTGTACATTTTACCCTGTACATCTTTCTCTTAAATGGTATACACTCACAGAATCTCTTATTAAAATATTTATTTATATAGTATTAAGGTATCCGACTACTTGCGACAAATATTTTTATGAAAAAATGGAGATATAGGTTTTTTTTTGTTGTTTTTAGATTTCTTTAGTACATTTTAAGAAAATATGCCAGAATTAAGAAGAGAAAAAGAAATTATTATTACTAAAATGGGAAAAAACTGGTAAAAATATACAAAAAATTACATAAACATGGCCCATTCTGTACCAAAAGTTTATACATAAATGTTCAATTTTTCAATTCGATGTGTTATTCTGATGTGTAATTCTGCTGTTCATGTTATATATAATTCATGTTATATGTTTTTCATGTTTGAAATGACCTTCAGGATAAGAGATATTTTAATTTTTACAAAAACTAGAGCCCTTAGATAATTTCATATAATATCTTAGATATTATATGAAATTGCTTAAAAAAACAGTGATTATACTAACATAAGGGACTGTAAATTTTGTGATTGATAAATCTGAAGGTTAAAACATTTCTACTGTTGTACAGAATATATACAGAAAATTTCAGTTAATTATTTTCAAAACTTTTTGAGCAATCGGTTAGCCTCGTTTGCGCATTTACAAAAAACACAATTCAAGGAAAACGCGCGTTTTAAAGTACGACATCTTGCTTAAAGTGTAATGGCATCTGCTTTTAGTAAAACACTTGTAGTTTTTGTTCTAGTGAACGGAAAATAATAAACTAGGTATTTTTATAATGCGAATAAAATAAAATCATAAAAAAAATTGTCAATTTTTGCAAAATTCACAATTTTAGGGTAGTTGGATACCTTAATATGTGTGCAAAGTCTGAAAGTTCTAAGATGAATAGAATTTTTTAAATGTTCCTTTTGTGTTGTAATTTACATTTTTCAGAAATAGCGATTTGGAGTAAACACTTTTACTTTAAAGTAATGCATATTAACACCATAGTTGGATTGCTAAAATGCTTCTAATTTACTTAGAGTAAGTACTTGAACTTCATTAAAAGCAGAAGTCATAATTTATTTCTCTATACAATTTTTTTATTGATTTTTTTGAAGTAAGGGAATATTAACGTCGCACTGTTCAGCTACTCGAGGGCTTTAGGCAACGGATCTCGTAATTTCGAACCACGGTCCAGTAACAAGGACGACACCCGAGCTGGTACCCCCTCTCCTAAGTACCACACCACACCAGCGAGAGGATGTTTGAGCTCTCGACAGATTTAACGGCATCGCTCCTCTACGCGGAGGGTCTTCAATAGCACTAGGCTCGAACTCATGACAGCCGGACACGAGTCCGTTGCCTTGGCCAATAGGCTACCGATGCCTTGATTTTTTTGAGAAGTGACCTCCTTAAATAATATAATATATAACATTAGAGTAATTCTTGAATCAATATAAAAATAAAGGCATTTGAAAAAAAATATTAAAGAAATTTAATTTTTTAAAAAAAATATTTAAAAACGGAAATTAAACATCACATAATGTTTATAATAAAGTATTATTATATATATGAAAAATTTATTGATCAAGTATCAAGAAGTGAGCATAAACATTTTTGTTATAATTACCAGTTAAATTTTTATGTGCATATTATGCGTATATATATGTAGATAGATGTATGCAGTTATAGATATGTTGTGTGTTGTTGTTGCTAATGTCACTTGTATCAGATCGAGACCCATGAAATTCTTCGTGGCAAGGGACTAAATGTACGTCTGTCGTTAGCCTAAGCTTTGTGCCCCATGCAGGTGAGAGCACGATTCGGCTCGGTTTCACCCCAATTTTAAGGGAGAACCCTCTAAAGATGGTTAGAGGCCTTCCACCAACCTCACGAGAGGACTTACGGCTCGACGGCTATTTAGAGTACCCCCATGCCCCACAGGCACTATACATTTGCAAACATCCGTGCCATCTCTGGGAATTCAAACCCAGGCCTTACGTTATAGCAGTCAGCGTCACTAACCACTATACCGATGGGGAGGGGGGGGGGCTACGATTTGAATTGTCAGAGGTGGGATTTGAAACTACGCCGAAAAGACCCTGAAATAATATGTTACTACAAATAAAATGCTTTTTTGGATAAATTTCTTTTTTTTTTGTTAGCGTATTTTATTATGATTAATCAGCTTCAAGTTACTGACATATCAACGAGTCTAACCCAAGTATATGTAATATATTTGGAAAAGTAATACTATTTTCTAAAATTTTCTATTTTCTTGCTTTTAAAAAAGAAATTGTTATTCAAAATAGCTCTTAAAGTAACTTAAAATATGGATTTAGAATATAACAATTTATTAACTTAATAAGAAGCTTTGCAACTGGAGATAGCCTTTGTTTTAATTATTGTATCAATCTATAAACAAATTCCTTGCAATGTAAGTTTTAATTCTATTCATGATTTAAATATTTGATGGAAAAAAGGCTACTTTACAGTAGGTTGTTCTAAAGTAGTGAAACTATGCACCAGAACACATCAGATGAATTCTCTGCAATTGCTTCAAATTTTGTGATTGCAGTTGATTTTATTCCGAATGAATTTTATATTTCTGGTATCTGCAAATTTCGTTACATATGCTATTCCTTTAAAATTATTAATTCTTTAAAACTGACACAGGTGTAATAATAAGTGCACACACAACCTGACAAAACGTATAAATGTAATCCCGTGCTCATATAACAATATGCATATGTATATATGTATAAAAATAGAGCTCTGTAAAAATATTTATGCCAAAAATTAACTCCGCAGTAATGTCTTTGGACTTAAAAATGTTGTGTCATATATTAAATATTCATGTCTTAAAGAAATTCTACCCACAAAATTTTTAATTAAATAGCCGCGTACTATGTAAAATACCGACGACATATCCCCATATCGTTTTTCGGTTGTAAATTGAAATGACAGTTTTCAGATGTTGTTGATTAAAATATTTTTTATTAATAATTGTTTAGAGAAAATATTTCCCCTCGGAGCTATTGATGCAGTTTTATTGATAATATTGCACTCTGAAAACAGTGACAACATAAAAAAAATCATGTAGATGTTGCTGGTATCGATTTCTTGAGTATTTCCAAGTTATTTTGATACATGAATTTCGAATACAGAGCGTTAAAAATTACTGCATAATATATTTTTACGGACCTTGTACTAGAAAAAAAGCAAAAGTTGTCCTTAATTTAATTATTGCTTTACTGTTTTAAATACATTCGTTTCCTTTTCAGCTGCCGATAAAAATTTCGTATTTGTTTTCTATCATTGAGAAAATAATTTCGATAAATTTCCGACTTATAGAAATTAGGATATGGTGACTCGATAATAGGTACAAAAGATTCGTATTGGTAAGTGCGCCGGTTCAAGTTTCGATTTCATCAAAGACAATCCTTAGAAATAATTTATACTATTACATGTTAAATGCAATTGAGAATTCTGATATTGAAGTTGTATGGTGAGGAAAATAGGAAAGAGAACTCTCTAGCAATTTTTCAATTCTGTCTGAGCATTACGCTGAACCGCTGTCTAGTGCAGCGGTTGCCAACCTATACAACTTCTAGGACCATTAAATGTATAACTTTATATTTGACTGACTACTAATATGATTGACCACTATATGGTGGACCACTATAAGTAAACTGTCATTTATTTACGTCTCTATTTTCGTTTCCATATCACTGAAAAAAAGGAATTTCAAGAAGATCAAAAACAAACCGGCAATACAAGGAAATATCAAGAGATTGGTGGTATGGTCACCAATTTACCATGGATGCCAACTATGATTTTCAAATGTCATTAGATACACCTACGTAAGTAGCTAAAAGATCGCAATATTCAGAACGAATTAAGCAGCTAATTTTTTTAAAAAAAATTATAATCCATATTTTATGATACATTTTGTTACTCGTCCTTTTTGAAACTGAATTTTCATAAAAATATAAATAATATCCCATTTTTTCTGCGGACCATTAAAATGTTCTCACGGACCATTGGTCTAATACGCCATCAAATATTTTTTGTGAAAAGTTTAACAGAATACAGTCATATGAAATTACAAAAACCATACATGGAATACATTATTTCAGAAATGATTGATTTAGAGGAATTTAGTTTAAAAACTAAACCAAAATTTTTTGTACTGATCTTTTGTGAATCTCTTTTAGTTATTTTAATAACTCTACTCCCCTTAAAAGCACGTTCAAGTAATGGAATCCTTTGACATTTTCCATTTTTATCGCAGATGATTTAATTCCAAAATCGATATAATTCGCTTTTCTGTTTTTCTTTTGAAAAAAGAAATGCATTTTCTCACTATATATTTTGAAAGGAGATAAGCATCTTTTTTTTGTAATTATTTAAAAAAAAATTTTGTGTATAAAAATATATATATTTTCCACTTTTTTCGCTGCAGTTAATCCAACAATTCTGTGAACTATTTAATTAAAGAAATATACATTTTACGTTCTATCTTATTTTTCAGTTATTTTTTATTTTGAAAATTAAACATAAAATAACATTTTCAGAAAAATATTATTTAAAATATAGTTTTTCACTAATAACTATCTTGATCATTTGAAGTGGTATAAATAATGATAACTTTCCAAGTGAATATTGTATTTTTAATTATTTTTCACACAAATAGAAAATGTGTTTTACATTAAAAACTTTTCACTGATAATACTTCACTAAACAGTAATCACTTCAAATCTAAAAAAAATCGTATTAGTTAAAGAACAAGAAAAAAAAAATATATCAAAAAATGATACGCAATGTATGCTTTCTTTGATTCTACTTTTTTCGTTGAATTTCACGAGACTTTCTTCATATTTCTTTGTTATCAAGAAATACAAATATAAATTTCGATATCAATATAAACAAAAAAATAATAAATAAAAATTTTCTTGCTATAGTGTTACGATTAAAAATTGAAAAAATAACTAAATTACATGTTTTTTCTGTGCTTTGACAAGATTATATTAAAATTTACAGCTTTAAAAGACTACATAAAATATTTAAAGTATCAAAACAATAACTGTTTATAATTTTTAATAAATATATCAATAAACCAAATATATAGCCAAAAGAATCCCCAATTGTTGTCTAATTTTTTTTCAAGCGTTGAATCAAAAAATTACCAAGGACCCTTTTAGAATCTTCCTCTTCCGAAGAAATTCGGTATTTAAGGTTCTGGTGTCTAGAACATAGGTTCTCAACGTGGGCGATAATGCCCCCTTGTGGGTGTTTTAGGTTTTCAGGGGGCAGTAAAAGACCCATAATAAAATAGGGGATTTTGAGATGGTATGGAGGGGGATGGGAAGATTAACCAAATATAGTCTAAAAAGGCTAAAAAAAATACGCTGATTATGTACTAACAAAAGTAAACTTTAATGCTGGTTACTTATGTTGATTGCATGCATTTAAAATTGTATATTCATGGCGATAGCTATTTCAGATTTGCAAGTAAAAAAAATTGGGCCTTAAAAAAAACCAACTTACAAAAAATATATTGTATTAGAAATAGAATATTTAAAAAAAAATTAATTCGTGTTTTCACCGTGCATTATATAAGTACGCTCTTATTTCTCTGGAGGGGGGGGGGGGGGTATCGAAATATTTACTAGAAAAGGTGGCGCCAGTTCAAAAAAGGTTGGGTAGCTATGGTCTAGAATGAAGTAAAATACTTTTTAAGTAAAATAATAAAAAAAAAACTTTATGTGAACTATATATTTACAGTTTTATTCCACTAGAACTGTTAACGAGATTTGGAATACTTAAATTACAATTTAAATTTATACAACTGTAATTAAATACAGTACAATTGTAATCATTGATGCTTGTATTAAACATGCAGCTCTGCACAGAAATTACTAACAATTACTTATTAATAAATTTTAAGGTACAATTAGCTACATTTAATTAAACAGTGTTGTTATTAAAAGGAATAAAGTAATGTGTTGATTAATTTAAAGGTTAAGTTTATATATAAATTACATTTGTTCTTAAAATTCGAATAACTATAAAAAATATAAATTTTTATAACTGTTAAAAATTTCTTTAAAAGTCGAGAATAAGGCATTTTCTATCTATTCCTGAACAAAGCTTTGAAATGATGCTTCATTTTTGATGATCAAATTATATTTCTAAATATTATCTAATATTTAGAATAAGAAATAATGATTGGTTTGTTGGCAAATTTTTAGGATCTAAAAGCAATATATCCCCAATAGTACTTTAGTGCATAAATAATTTTGAATACGTATTTTATAACTTATATTTTACGTATAGAGAAAATTAGAATGAATATTTCTTACTAAGAGCATCCAAGAAAGTCTCTTTTAATACCGTCATGAAAAGAACAATTTTTCTTTAATGTGGATGAGAGTCCGGTATTATGGAATACCATATTTACTTTTCTAAAGCTAACTTTACTGGTTTTTGACAAAAATCTCCAAATTCATCATGGATATGTACTATAAGCGATTCTAAGGAATTATGAATTGTCAAAAATAATAATAATATTTATTTTATTGTTATGAAAAAGTTCATTTAAAAAAAATGATATATGGAGAGTAATATATATTAGTCGAGTAATATGGAATAGATGGCTTAAACCATTGGAAAACTAATTAATATTTCATAAAACGTAATTATTGTTAACTATTAGCGCCATATTTTTTAAGAATATGTGAAAGTCATTTCTATTTTGAGTTCATTTCCAAAAACCACAAGTATAATATTCTTTCTCGCGTTTCGGTACATTCAAGGTGAGAGCACAGACAACAGCTAAAGCATTTAATCCACAAGTTTCCCCTTGTTGATCTTCTCGGAGAATTTTCCATTAAAAAGATACAATCAGCATTTTTATTTTCCGGTTCTTTTATTGATGGCATGGAGTCCATTACAAATGATCCAACAGAATGAAACGATTCATTGCTGCTAATATTGGAGTCATCTTTAAGTCTAGAAGTTCGGTCTGATTTCTTAACATGGTGTCTTTGAATGTTCTTTTGTTCTGAAGCCTCTGGTTCCTTCTTTTTAATTTATCCTCTAACACTTTTTTTTATATGGGGAGTACGTTATTATAGTAGAAGATCCAACTTTCATGTCTCTTGTTTATGTTTTGTTTCCATTTTCTAATGGATTCTACTTTTAAAAAATGTTCTTTAGTTTTACATGAGGCTGTATTACTGTTTATATAATCGATAACTATTTTTTAGCTATCTATATTACACTCCAAACTCATTTTTTAATTTTATTTACATTCAGTATATTTTATACGGTCATATGGAATACTGTACTATGCATTATGGAATACTAGGTATTTCATAATACCCGACATTCCATCTTGGAAAATGAACCTTTAAGCTGAAGGACAAAAGATGGTCAACTAAAAAACAACCACAGTATTACAAAATACAATTCTTTAAGAGTAGATTAGGCTTAATTTCAACGTTCAAGTCATATATATAATAGTAAATAAGAATGTTTGAAAACTTGCCTGCAAAAACTTTTGAAAAGCACAAAATACACTTTGTTTTACAGCGAGTCGTACGTCAGCAACAAGTGGTCAACTCAAACTGCAATACATCATGAGAGTTTCTTTTCTGGAGTTCAAGGTTTCCTCTCGCTTTGGAAACTATAAAACGGAGCCAAAACATCGGTATTCCATATTACCTGGCAATTCCATAATATCCAACAGCTCTCATTTATATTTAGAGTAGTGTTTCTTAAACTAAGGGTCACGACTCCTAATGGGGGTCGCGTAACTTGCAGCTGGGGTTGCCAAATAATTTAGGGTTTTTGATATATCTTTTTTATAAAATGATTTGCTCACCATTAACAAATAGTTCAATACATTGTATCTGGAATATAATTCAGATAAGAAAATACATACAGCGAAGAACTTTTTGACATAAGTTATAATAATGATGTTGTTGCTCATCTCCATGTCTAGCCAAGCTATACGAAGTCCCTGATTTGACTCATTCTCAAAAAGTCCAACACCAGCAGAGGGTCATCATGAAGATCTTGTTTTATAGGTCCCAGTGAGTCAAGAATAAGTTCTGGAGATGCCTGGCAGACAGAACACCTAACACAAGTCGGAAGAACTTTGTTTCCATCCTTAAAAGTCAAAGTTCGGAGATGGTCATTCCGGAAACGAGTTAGAATATTTTGTTCCTGTCTGAAGGGAAAGAGGGCGTTTAGCCTCATACTAAATTTAATAAAAATAATAAAATTTAATAAATTTAATAAAACCATTTGTTTTGCACATTTGTATAATTTACTGTGTATTACGTTATAAAATGTTTTTTATTCAAAGTAAAAAAACTTATTGCGGATGTTTATTACTGCAAAACAATAGATTAATACAAATAGCACACTCATAAAGATATCAAAGCGTGTGTAAAGTTTGAATGATGCTACCGGGGTCTTACAAAATTTTTGTACAAAAATAAGGTCATCACCACGAAAAGTTTGTTAACCCCTGATTTAGAGCTACTTCCAAAATGAATTCATTTTTCAGCGTCAACTTATCGTAAATATTTTACTTTAAATCTATACGGAATATAGTAAAATAAATGAATTAGAATACAATTATCGTAGCTTCAAAAAGCCTTTTTTATTTTAACTTTCTTTAAAATTTGAGTTTACTCATTGAGAATATTCTTTTCTTGTATGTTAAAAACTTTTTCTTGTGCCATAATAAAGCTGTGTTACTTTCATATTTATCACAGTAGAAAAATGTGAATCTATTATAATATAATTAAGAGTATCTTCAAAATAACTTTTTATAGTTAAATCTTTTCTTACACTGTGCTTTAAATTCCTTTAAACACGAACACATAAAAGCACTAAGAATTTTTTTTTAAAAAAGAAAAAAAGATTTGAGAATTATCTTTGTCTAATTAAATAAGTGAAACTGATGGCACGATATTTTTTTTCCGTTTCTTTTATAAAAAAAAAACCACCGTGATAAATCGATAATATGACGAAGAATTTCTGGGTAATGGCTATTTAATTTCTGAGTTTATGAAGCCTGATCATCTACGTAACTTTCTTTTTTCTTTTCTTGTCAATTAAAAGAAGAACGAAAAGAATTAAAAACAGTGCAAAAATGTAGGAAATAAAGAAAGTTTAAGTATCCAATTAACGTGGTGTTAAATGTCTCTTCTGGGAAAATTTTACCTCAACACTTTCATTAGTGTCTTGGTGACGGATTGTTCTCAACTATTCTCAAATGTTACAAGGGGGAACAACACATGCATATGCCTTTAAAAAGAGTCTTATTACAAAAGTAACATGAGAGAGTCAAGACCTGTTAATTATTTCCGATGTTATAAATCGAAAAATGAAGCTTTGAAAATGTTCAAGCCTTTTTAATTGCGCGTAATTAAGTATCCCAACGAAAAAAAATATTTTCTCCACAGTGCAATTTTTTTAAAATTAATTTCATTTGGTTTCTTTTTTGGTTTTTTGTTCCCATGTTAAAAAGAAAGAGAAAACAGTGGAGCAGTTAATATCATTCTGAATGCATTAATTGGTAAAGTTATTCTTTAATTGATGACACTATTTTATAATTGTGGTTTTTAACATGGGATTCAAAATTTATCACTGTTCTTTCTTACACAAGAATGAACACATTTAAAAACATTATAATATAACTTGTATATAACATTCGCTATTATTATTTTTATTATTTCAGTTTGTAAATAGAATTTTATATTCTACTCTCAATCGATCCGATTTTTTCGCGTTCGCTTCCCGTAGTTTATGCAAATATATTAAGATTGACAAGAGCTGCATTTTACATCTTTGTACTTAACAAGTTTTTGGAAGCAATCGAGACAGAGATCGATTATTTGAATTCATTAAATTTGTTAAAGAGAATTATTGAGAATGATCGATATCGTTAATAAATTTATTTAGCTGATGACTTATAATTGCTTTTGATTTATAATTAATTAAATCGAAAATATTCAAATTATTCTAGCTTCATCATCTTTCTATTTTGCATGGTTGTTGGCAATTATTCAATATAGTAGGACTGATGTCTTCAATGATTCAAAGGCGGCGATTTTTGCTGGGAACTCAAATTCTACTCCTGCCTCCTCTAACATTCTTGACTGTAAAAGGCTGCTGCAGAGTCTGTCTGACTACTCTAAGCAAATTGTTTTGTAGTGGATCTGGACACTGTGGTATAACTGGTAGCAAAGAAGGGAGCTTCCATTCAACAAGCAACAAGGAAAGCTGTCCCTTTTACCAGTGTCAAGTGTATTATTAAGAAAAAGATGAATTATCTCACTTGAATTCAATACACAGGAGAGAAATTCCAATAAGATCTGGTGGAATTATCTTAAAGATCTTCCCATGTGGCCAAGACGGAAAGCACTTGCCGAGTTTCGTCTGGCTACTGGATACGACTGTCTTCTCAAACATCTTCATCGAATTCATGTTACCCCTTTCTGCACGCTGTGTGAAATTTGGTAGGACACGGATGCTGACCACATTCGGCGCTGCCCACACTAAAGGACTGCTCTTTGTGCGATACTTATTGGCAAGCTGGGGACTTAAGGGGTTCATAGACTTTTTTCGCCACGTTTTTATTTCCTACTTTGTTTTGCCTGTTTTTGTTTTTGTTCCTAACCCCTTATGGGTGTAGTGATCTTTTGTAACTCCGGCCATTGTAAATATAAAAAAAATCCTTCCATATAGGAGGGAGGTGGTCATGGGTAGCCTAGTGGTTATAGTGACTCGTAGCTGTCGTGTCAGGGTGTCATGAATTTATGTCCTAGTGCCACTGAAGACCCACCGTATAGAGGGACTAATGCACGTTAAATATGGAGTGGCTGCTCCCACTGGTCTAGCTTCGAAAATAGGAGAAGGCGGGGCCGGCTCAGGCGTGGTCCTCGGAGCAACCACGGTTAAAAATTACGAGGTCAATCGCCAACCACCCTCATGTTGCTTTATATGTGATTTTGAGATAAGCACTCACTCATTCACTGCTTAGAGTGGATCAAAAGTCACTTGATAGTTTTAAATAAATATAATTTTTGTTACCTTGTAATAAAATATTTATACTATGTTGTTAGATATTATTGGGAACTTTCTTAAACTAGAATATGAAAAACGTTATATATCTAAGATAATACCCTATTTCAGTTGACAAATACGAGGTTTTTCTGATGCCTTTTTCATAACAGTTATCAACATCTCTTTCAGTCTTTCAATATTCATTGAATTTTTTTGACGAAATTTAATTTTGACCTAATCATTGGTTCTATGCCCAGAACTCATTGAGAAAAACATAAAGACCTTTTTAAATAAAAATGATACATATAGGCCTTCTGTTCGAAAGAAAGTCACCTGTATTTACATAGCAATAAATATTTTTCCATAATTAAAATTTCGAGCCTTGATATTCCTATTCTAAAAGCAAACTGAAATATTTTTTTTAAAGATTTATTCACATTTTGAACTATAAAGTGAATTTAGGCTTATCTAGCAATATTATTTAAGGTATCCGACTACATTAAAACTGTAAATTTTGCGAAAAAGTGAAATTTTTTAATGATTTTATCCTTTTGGCCATTTTATTAGCTTTATAAAAATACCAAGTTTATTATTTTCTTTCACTAGAACAAAAACTACAAGTATTTTAATAAAAGCAGATGCCATTATACTTTAAGCAAAATGTCATACTTTAAAACGCGTTTTACTCGAAATGTGATTTTTTGAAAATGCTCAAGCCAGCGATTGCTCAAAAAGTTCTGAATATAATGAACTGAAATTTTTTGTGTATATTCTGTATAATAGTAGAAGTATTTTAATTTTCAGATTTATCAATACTGTTTTATTACAAAATTTACAGTCCTTTACGTGAATATAATCACTGTTTTTTTAAAGCAATTTCGTATAATAACTAAGATAAAGTGCTCTAGTGTTTGTAAAAATTAAAATATCTCTTATCCTGAAAGTCATTTCAAAAATGAATAACATAGCAACACATCAAAATTGAAAAATTGTTCATAAACTTTTGGTATAGAATGAGCTGCATTTATATTTTTTTTCATAAATTTTTACCCATTTTTTCCCATTTTACTAAAAATAATTTCTTTTTCTCTTCTTAGTTTTAGCATATTTTACTTAAAATGTGCTAAACAAATCTGAAAACAACAAAAAAATCCCCATATCTCCATTTGCTTAAAAAAAAGTTGTCGCAAGTAGTCGGATACCTTAAAAGAAAAACACAATACTCTTCATTTATAATTGAACCAAAGAATTCATCACCAATAACTCTTTTGTTGCTTTATAGACTGACGTTAATAAGTAGTCACTCCTTCTGGAAATTCTTTTGATTTTATTATCATTATTAGGAAAATTACTATAAAAAATTTAATACATCATTTTATTGTACAATAATTTATAAAGTGGTTTTTTTCTCTATAGTACATATCATTAAGTCCTTATGAATAAACAGGTTTAAAACTTTTAATAAAATAATTTTCTTACCAGACATTCCTTGAATAAATAATTCTCGAATACATAAAAGAAAAATTATGCTCACTGTTATTCTAAATTTGCATTTTAATAAATACCAAGGAACGTCTTAAGCCAGCATCTTATAAAAATTGGAATGTACTTCTTTAACCTTTGGGTAACTGAATATTAATATCAATTTCCTAAGTGATACGCGAGACAGACACAAACACATAAAATATATTTGCAGATTGAATGCATTATCGTGTTTCCCAAACCATCGAACATTGCTCTGTCCCTTTTTATTCTTGGGTTTTTTCCCTTTCGGAAGAAATATGACTTCATAATATCCCTACAGGAGAAAAAGACACTTCTTTTAAAAAATAAAATATTGAAAGGAGAAAAAAAAAAATGAATCAACTCAAAAACACCGCTCAAGCTCAGACGTTACACCTGCGGTCGCATTATCTAACTAGTATCTAACCACAATTACAGGAAGAACTACATTTTTGATAGTACGTTTTTCTTCTGCTGGGTCATTTGCTGTCATAACCACTTTGGAATAAACAGAAAAAGAAGATAAAAAGAGTGCACCTGAGAAGGCAGAAAATTAATTCGTTTCTCAATAGTAATTAAGTGAACTTAAAAGTTCATTCACTTCAGAATCTCTTGCAGATTTTTTGAGGACAGGTTTTCGGGCGACAGGCAACTTTCGTCGAAGCATGATATATTTGTTCTTTTTCGCGCTTTATTAATTTCGTATTCAAATTGTACTTCGATGTGTGGCATCGGTTCAAAAAGGCGATCAATCTTACGCAAGACTTTGATACTTATCTGTAAGCATATCGGCTTTTCAAAACAAGCTGTCGCTTATTAGCTAATAGAAGACATAGATTTTTTGACACGTGCAGTATCATATAAACCACGAATTGTTTGAATTTTAATAACTGCGGTAACTCTCTTCTCTCTCTCTCTTCTCTTTTCGTATTTTGGTTCGACTTAATTAATGGTTATTTAATGTTGCATTATAAGTGTATGACTCTTTTCCCACATTGCAAATAGGTGATTATTCGTTCATGTATAAGGGTGCAAAAAAGTTGAGATTTTAATCTTGAAATTTATTATTATAACCATTTTTTTTCTTTTAAATTCTTTTTTTTTTTATTCGGTAAACTAGTTTTATTGAAATGTCTGCATAATATGGTGCATTTCGTTGTAGTATTATCATTCGAATTTAGATGTTTTTTTTTTGTATTTGCATAAATTCATATTGAAGTGATGGAATATTATTCTATTTATTTTATTCATGAAGCTATTCAAGATGAAAAGGTTGTGCATTCCCCTTTCGGTAAATTAATCACGTCGGATGTTTTCAAAGAGACATTCACAAGGGATAGTATTTTCTCCTTGCTTTTTTATGTTACTTTTTTGCAACTCTGTAAACCTTTAATTATAACTTTTCAATTAGATGAAAAT
Organism: Trichonephila clavata; assembly: GCA_019973975.1. Taxonomy (NCBI): domain Eukaryota; kingdom Metazoa; phylum Arthropoda; class Arachnida; order Araneae; family Nephilidae; genus Trichonephila; species Trichonephila clavata. The sequence continues at coordinate 44,811 of BMAO01001229.1, forward strand.
TTTAATTCGAAACATGTAAAAATGAATTATCTGAAACAGGTTTCTACAAATATTTACTCGTTACTTGCGTCAAAATAGCTTCATTGTCAATACATATTTTATGTAATACGTATCGTATAATGCTTAAATAAAATCCTGTATGACACACAATTCCCTAAACAAAGTGTTGTGCATTTGGCAATTTTCAAAATACTTTTTCTTTCTTTTTTTAACTACTGAAATAGTGTTTCCCATTGCTGACAGTGTGTTAACATTGTAATTTCTGTGCCATGGGAGTTAAATTACATTCGAGACAAAATGTGTGAAAAGATGTATTTAAATATTTACTATTCATATACTTTAGTATACACCAGCGTTTCTCTAGCAGTGGGGTGCGCCCTCTGGGGGGCGTGATAACTCTTCGAGAGCGGTGAGAGCATATTTAAAAGTTGAAACAAAAGATTATTTTAAAAAAATTGATTAACTGAAAGTAAGCAAACAAAATACATTCTTACATAATAAAAAACAAAATGAACATTTATACTGATATAATACGCTTATAAATGTATCAGTACTGCACAATGTATTTTTTGTAATTAATTTAACAATACTAACTTAAGAACAAGTTTAATAATTGTCATTAACCCCATGGGCTTGTCATACATAAAATTATGTATAAAAATTAACAATTATCTTGGTAATTTGTACAGTTTATAAATAATCCCTTTAGTACCGATTAAAAATTACGTTATTCGCTCCCCAATGCCTCCGTTTTCCACGCAGGCGTATGTTTGTGACATATTGGAAGTAGGCGGGGGGGGGGAGAGGAAATGGAATAAATAGTGAAATCATCTGATATATAAGTAAATCTTTCGCAAACACTCACTGTCAAGGTCCTTTTATTGCATTCCAAAGCCTTTCGAATAATTTTATGGATATCAGTGCACAGAAAAGACCGTACTTCGGAGAGACGTATTTTTATAGTTCGAGGTATTTAACGCACCGGTTGGGCGAGACGTATGTATACGCCGGTGATGTGAAACTAATGTTGCGCTGTATTTAACATGTCAATATTATAGGATTATATAGATGGAATTTTTTAACACAGGATGTATTCAAACATAAGACTGTTTACAACCACTTTTGTAACATTAAAACATAATTCTAATTTTTATTAGTCTCTGTTATTGGATCTCAGAAAGTTAAATATTTTTTAAAGAAGCCTTTTAAAAAGAATTGCACAGAAGTTTTTTTCCCTACTCGATATACTTTTACATTCAGTGAGTCTACGTATACGTTCAATAACTATATGTAATTTTAAGATGATAAATACCAGCATTTAATATCTCAATTAAATAACATTTACATTGCTGTTTAATGCTCTCTCATGTATCTGTTTCCACGCACACACATCCCTAGAAATGGATTATATTTCTCAACAGTGGTATATGCGGTACCTCAGTATTGTAAACCAAAATTGTAGCTATGTAAGGTATGGAAATCATTTAATCAATAATCAGTTCAACCTAACACACGTCTGCTTTAATATCTTTTACTCTCAGTTAAGTCAAGCTTTGCCTTGATCTAACGATACACGAAGCCAATACGTTTCAATGCAAAGAGAATAGGAAATACAAGTATAACTATATTATGTTATAAAGCATTGCTGTGGAGAAGTAGTAATAGTCTACAGTAGATTTCTCGAAGGACTATCTGAATGATCAACGCATCAAGGTAGTCATGCAAATTAGTTGTGTATATATTATTTAATCTTGAGATTAAGGTGGATAAGTTATTCAATCTAATATAATTTCATTTCGGTAAGGTAGACGAGAATTAATAATGGAGAATTCGGTGAATTCGTATTAAGTATTGTTGCAAATGCCCTAACACAATTTCATATCCGAAACTCAGTTATGCAAGAACTTTAAGGTATTAGAGTATGTACAGAACCTACTATTTGAAAAAAAAAACGCCAAACGTATGACTGACTTTTTATTAATTTTACATGTAAAAAGTTTTGATAAAAAAATTGTTTAAATATTGTTTTCTAAAACCTCTTTAAAAACATAAACAAAATCAATTTTTTAGACCGAGTTGAAACTCTGTATAGTTCACAATGTTAAATTGAGCTTTTTTATGTACTTTTTCTCAGAAACTGTTAAATATAAAAATTTCAAATTTTGTCTGTATATTAATCATACTTTTATATTTATACTGAAGTGAGATTTTTCAAATGTTTTATTTAGTTTTTTCAAAAACATGTTAGGTAAAAGTATCACTATGAATTTTTTGAAAATTGTTTTTTTTTACGAGATATCTGGTCTCTAGCCAAATATTTTGGGAATATCTCAAAAGGCTCCCTTCAGTATATATAGTTACATATCAGTAATATGAGGGAAAATTTGCAGGTACATTTAAACATTAGACTCTGAGAAAATGGTACACGCAGTTTTAAAAACATTATTTCGAGAAAATTGCATTTAAAAAAAAGGCCACTTCATCACAAAAATTATGAATTACAACATGCATTTGCCCCATTTTATTAAACATTAGATTCTTCTGAATTTATTTTAAGACTTTTTCATTTCCTATTTTACTCAAGGGGAGTTGGAAAGGTAAAATCTTTTTAAAAGGCGAATTTCAGCTTATTGCATTTTTAAATTCTTCAGCTCATTACCTTTTCCAAAAATACCTCATTTTTATCTCTAGCTTAATTAGAAGTGCTAAAATTTTGTTTTTAAAGAATCGTCTGTACGCGAGTCTCCGATTTAAATGGACAGAAAAAAAGGTAAACATTGCACTTCCTTCTTGGGTCAGCTTGAAGTTTGACGTCATTTTTTAAAATTTCTTTAGGGCATGTTATGAAACGGGTGGGATCTCGCCTCCGACGTTTCAAAGCAAAAATGAGGGGGCAAAAATTATCGGATGGCAAAACATTATGTGGCAAAAATAGATTAACAGAAGCAACTATTGATCAATTGCAAACATATTATGGTCTTGCCATTCGAAGAAATTTATCAAATGTAAAGTGTATGAAACAAGCTATATATGGGCAATATTTCTTCACAAAATATCTACGGATAAAAATCCACAGCATGGATTTTGTCCATCAGGTCTTGACACATGGTGTCAGTGTAAGAAGGCTCAATTGGAAAATAAACTTTATCTCCACAAACATAAACTTCCAATTGCTGTTGTTGAAGCCATTAGGCCTATTTTTAGGGAACTTTCGGATCCAGAATTATTGAAAAAGTGCTTGCAGGGAAACACGCAGAATCCGAATGAAAGCATTAATAATGTTATTTGGTCTCGTGTCCCCAAAAAGACATTTGTGCACATAGAAACACTTTCCTTTGGTACATATGATGCTATTGCATCCTTTAATAAAGGGAATGCAACAAAGCTGGATATTTAAAAAAAACTTAACATAGAGTGAGGATATTATGCGACATGCTGCATGGAACATCTCGACAAAGAGAGCAGTACAAGAGTAAGATATGCCAATTTGCAGAAAACTAAGGAGACTAGAAAAGTAAAAAGACTTAAAAGAATGAAACAAGAAGATGAAAATTTAAAAAATGCTGAAAATTTTGAATATGGAGCTGAAATGTTTTGATAAGGTAACTTTTTTTTTATAAAAATGTGTTTTTCTCAAAATGTCACTTTTGAAGGTTCGATGTACCTTTTCTCAGAAAGTATACATATAATGTCAACAAAACTTACATGACACATTTTTTTATATATTCTAGTATATACTGAAATGAGCGTTTAGCAAAATTTTGCATACATTTTTTTTTATAATTTTTTTTTCTGTCGAAAAACACTGTTTTCTCACTATACATCAAATTAAAAAATTTAAAGAAAAACTAATGGAAACTTCAAAAAAAATCTCATTTCAGTATAATATTAGATGTATTCTTAACTTGCAAAAAAAATTTGGGGATTGTATTTCCAACAGGTTTTTAGAAAAGGTACATTGAAAAAGCCCCTTTTAACATTATCAGTATAGAGCGTTCCGATACCCCTTAAATTGCCCGGAAAATACATAGCATTTTTCAGTTTTTGTCTAACGAGATATTTTATAGCATTTACATAATTTTCCTCAAATTCTGTATCAAGCTTTGAAGAATTTTAAGCTTTGATGCATTACAAACATGAAAGTTGATCATAAAGCATTCTAAATATAATGTGAAAATCTATCAATAGCGTTTTGGTGTGCATTTGGGGAAACATGATTTTACGACATTTTGAAAGTTTCCATTAGGGTTTTGGTATGTTCCCATACAAACACAGTTTCTAAGAGTTTTAAAATTCAAAAGTTTCTCTAAACTGGACAAATGATTTCTTAAACAGCCAAAATAAAACTGTTTTGTGTTTTTAAACATGAAATGTATGTATTTTTTTTCGCATATGACAAAATTAGCGTGTAACGACAAAGGGCATCGCACTTCAGCTATGCTTATATACCTTTTATTGAGAAACTTTTGAAGTACTAAAGCTTAAAAACTTGATCGTACAATGAAGAAACATTATTTTTTTTTTACTGGAGTGAGATTTTTAAAATGTATTGTTTAGTTTTTCAAAAACAAACTTACTAAACCTCACTGAATTTATACAAAATTGTCACTTTTTGTCGAGACATATGCTCTTTAGCTAAATGGTTTTGTAATATTTCAAAAATCTCTCTTCAGTATGTACAAATGTACATAAAGAATATATAATGTAAACGTGCAGTGTATTTTCATACAGTAAATTTAGAAAAATTTCATTTCTAAAGACAATTTTAAAAATGTAATTTTTAGAGGAAACAGTGATTTTTGTATGCAATCTTACCTCAAAAAATCCTGCTCTATTTTTGCCTAATTTTTTTTCTTCCTTTATTTTTAGTCTTTTTTTCTTTTATTTCTTTTTGGATTGTGAAAATGTACATATCATTAGACTGTCCATATCGAGACATCTCATGGCATTTACAGCCCTATTTACCAGATTCTATTCACTGTTTTTGAGACACTTTTTTAAATTTTGATGTCTTACCAGTATTAAAGATTAAGCCTTATCATAAGCATAAAATGAAAAGGCTTCAATACATATATTTTTTCTTCAAAGACGAAAATTTACTTTCCAATTGAGAATTTTCCTTTCTTTTGCTCATGATTTCTTTACATTATTATTGCTCGATTTGCAAATACTTTCAAATTCTACGAAAGCACACAAACTTCACTCCAAAAATAGATCAACAGACTTAGGAGTAATACTTGCAGTTAATCTACTGTTAACTGCGTATGAATAAATAAAACCATTTGAGGCTTTGAAAGTGTTTCCCATTTTTAAAAGGCAGGTGTTTACATTTTTTATCTGTCAAAGTGGGCATGACATGCCAATGGGTTATTTTTTAAAAGTCATAGTTTGACATACTTCTAATTCATAAAGTAGGAAATATGTTGTGTATCATTGGAAAGGTCAGGAATTGGAGATTTTAGAAATATTAAAATCGATATTCTGAAGATTTTAGCCTCAGAATTCCCTTAAAATTATGGGATTAATATGTCTTAAACGTGCCTAGGCTTTAGCAAATAATCACAACTAATTGGACTAAGGACAATCTGTAAGATTCTTTCATTTACGAAATACAATGAGATCTCTTAGTTTCTGAGGAATAACAGAAATAAGCTTCTACTTGATAAACAAATATAAATAAAAGGATTAAAATACAAGTTGCAACCTACAATGAAATCTAACCTATATTGAGATTGCCTTATGAACTTCAGCGACTTATAAACGTAAGAACAATATTCCTTTGCTTCCTCAATTCAATCTCTCCTCTATCTAATGTGTTGTTTCTCTTCTTGATTGGTTAGGAAGAGCAAGACTGCATCTAAAAAAACAAAAAGATGCGTTCATTTCAGCTCTTGCCAATCAGTATAAACTTCTGAAAGAATGCGGGCTTATTGGAAGAAGTAGTATTTACAGAACAGAATAAAATCCACTAAATGAAACATTAAGAACGAGACAGGATTTTCCCAAATGTACAAAAATCAGCATGTTTAAAAAAAATTCTTATTTTAAAAAAAAAATATTTTATAATAAAAAAAAAATTTGTCTTCTAAATTTTTGCATTTTTAGTGTTTTTGTCTTTGTTTGCTCTACTTGACATCGGAAATGCAACGCTATATGAGAGAGGGTAGAAAGTGAGGAAATTGATGCACAGACACATAATGCAGATGTAAAAAAGTAATTTCTTTTACAGCACAATTTTAATACAGCAATGGAAATGAAGGGGTATCAGTAGGAAGTAAAACCATCTTTCGTAGTGGAGCAAGTCCAGGAGATGCAATTCAAATAGTATGCGAACTTTGTCCTGAAGAACAACAGTTTGAATGCTTTTAACCATCCTTCATACCTTCGATTGAGGCTGAGGTAGATCTAGCTAATGATGATTAATCGTTTCTCAGATATGCTTGATTGGTTAAAGATTAGAAGACTTTACAGGCAACTGGACTAGTTCAAGGCTTGTCTACTGATAAATACATGTATGGAGATGCGTTACCTTGCTAGAAAATACCATTTTTCTGCCATTGAATTTAAGATAGCACAATCGGATGCAGGGCCTCATCGATATATCGTAGTGCCTGCAATGTGTCTCTGAAGTGTACCAGAGGTGACCACCTATCGTATCTAAAGGCATCACAAATCACTAGGTCACGTTTACGAGTAGTATGGCATTCGGCAACAACTATTAGCTCTACATTACCTGCAGATTGGTTTAATATGACCGACGTCTCAAAATTCTTATCCGGTGACTATCAACAGGAAAAACAGAACTGAATCTTTTTCGCTAAGGATCAAACTATTCTAATCAGTCGTCCAAATAGCTCGATTTCGAAATCATCACAATCCTTCCAACAAATGGGTAGCCTCAAATACAGTCTGCATAACAAGAGACTTGTCTGCAGGTCGCTTTTTGCCAATCGTCTTGACATCAAAAGTTCCCTGCCCATTTCACGAAATGCTGGTGGCCGCGGTAGCCGAGTGGTCTAGGGATCGGATCGTGGCTAGCGTGTCATGAGTTCGATCCCAGTACCACTGAAGACCCGCCGTGTAGGGGAGCGATGCACGTTAAATCTGTCGAGAGCTCAAACGTCCTCCCGTTGGTGTGGTATGGTAGTTAGGAGAGGGGGTGCTAGCTCAGGTGTTGTCCGCGTCACTTGACCATGGTTCAAATTTACGCGGACCGTCCCCAAAAGCCCACGTGTAGCTGAACAGTGGGACCTTAATATTCACTCACTCACGAAATGCTGAAAGTAGTTAATCATGGAGCCATCTATACACACATTTTGTTGAACCTACGGGAACCTACTATTTTGCGACATTTCTTTCTTCGATCCATATGGTCTAAATTCTATACATAACGGATGCTTTTGTTACCATTTTTTCACTGCTGTAATGGTAAGACACACTAGCTGTAAGTAAATCTATAATTTGACTCGCAAAATCATTCGATTGCTAGAACTATCTGTGGTATCATCGTCCTGGCTTCTCTTATCCACACGTGTCTTATGGAATGTAGAACCTATCTAAGTTTTAAATTTCCCTGGCGAACTATTGGTTCATCTTCCGTTTCCTTCCCTTTAGTTCTACGCTATAACCACAAGATCAATTTGTATGTCAGATCCCCTATGACCAAATCTTTTGTGTTACATCTTCTATGTCGAGCAATGTATTTCAGTACATAACATTGACAACTTTAAAGAATCTAAATTATGATTTTTAAAATATTGAATTATTTACAAAGTTATTACAGATTGAATAATGTAGCTAAATTTAATGTTCATAATAATTTTGAAATATCATAAATCTGATGGAAATTATTCTTTAAAGAAAAAGTTTCTTGCTCTGCCCAATCGAAATATAAAAACAATTTAGATAAAAATGATTTTTAAAATTGTTGTTGTTACATATGGCTTTTTTGGGAGGATCAATCCATACATATAAAACAGCTCAAGTATCACACAAAAACCATGATAGATAGTAAAAAAGAACAAACATTGAAAGTAAGAAAAAAGAGAAATCAACATGGGAACAAAAGAAAAAGTTAAAAATTTAAACAACAAGAAAAGGAACATATAAGAGATGTAGTTTTTACAAAGATTTCATGAAAGTTCTGGCATTGAAGTATAGTTTGCTTATCTCACCACGTTTTCGAGACTCTTGATCTAGTTCTGGCCATATAAGAAGATGCCCTGCCTTCATGATATCCAAATTACAAATTTGGCATATACTAGATGGAAGCTTACCTATATTTTATTAAGATGATGTGCAGGCTGTTGCAGCCTGAAGTTTACCATTGCCTCTTTACGGGGCTTTTAACAAAACTTTTTCCAAGTGTCTTGGATATTAACCCAGGCTTGGTCTGGTGATTTTACTGCCTGTTCAGATTTAAGAGTACCCACTAACTTCTCAAAAATATGTTTTTTAAGTCACTCTGGAGGAAGAGGTTCGTTGGTTGGAAGAAGTTTTGAGAATTAATTAACAATTTTTTTAAAGAAATAATTTAATCGATGACTAATTAACACATTTCCCAAAAATAACAATCAAGAAAGTGGGTAAAAAATAAAATACAGTTTTTCAATATTAATATTTATTTTTAAAATAGGAATAGTTAATTATTCATTAAATTCCCAATGGCTGAGTGGTTGCGTATCGTGCTTCCAAGTCACAGGTCTAGGCTGGGTAAGGTCGACTCAGCCTTTCATCCATTCACTGGGTAGATAAATAAGCCCCATGCTTAATTGGGAACTAAACAGTGCGGGTTTCACGTCAGACTGACCACCTGAACGGAACTTTTGCTCATGCTCCTCGGGGCTCAAGGACATGAAACCTGAGATAGGTACAGTAGGCCTTGGCCCTCATGGGCTGTTGCGCCACTGAGTTTTTTTTTAATTTAAAATATTTTCCAACGTTGCAATAGATTAAGTTATTCATAGATAAATTTTCGAAGAGGAATGATTGATGGAAAGAAAAGTAAATTGTGCTTGCATATCTCATATTCATTATATGTTTTTAAAAATCAAGTATATTTTTGAGATGATATAACAATTGTTACCCCCCTCCCAACCGACAAATAATCAGATAAAAGTATGCCATAAAATGAAAAAAAAAATTATTATTCATACAGATTTTTAAAAAATTTGATTGTTATGATTATAAATTATGCATAATTTTGCAAATTTTTACAATACATGAATTGAAAAATTATCTATTATAAATGCTGGGGCATTGTCAATGATTTATGTATATTTTTAACTTTCGATAAAAGAATGTTTTAAAAGAGTCAATTTTTGAAACTTACAGCAAGAATTTGCTTTAATTAGTTTATACAGCATTGGAATTGTTAAGCTTTTAAATTAAATTTTATGTGATTGTTTGAAATTAAAATTTAAGTTTTCTGATTAAAAAGAAGCGTCTCATTTATATGTAAATCCCTAAAAGAGAGAATGGAATGTCTTCTATAAATTTTAGCACACAACTTTTACATTTTATAAAGCCCATTAAAAGTTTTTAAGGTTTGAATATAAATTATTAAAACGCCTAAGTTCATTAATATTTAAATTTCTCTTAAAAAGGTTGGCTACTTGATTTTATCATAGGTTATTCAATACAGGAATCTAACAATGCTAACACACATGTTTATTCACATGTTTATTCACAGTATACCTTTATTTCTTATCCCTTATATATATTTGCATTTTTTACATTGTGTAATGTGTATTTATCTTTCTTATCACTTAATCTTAAAATTTATTACATATTTACACTAGTGTCCAAAAGTTAAGCATAAATCGTAAAATGCGAAAAACATGGAGTAAATATCCGTAAAATTATTCCAAATTTCTTGTGGATATTAATTGGGTGAAGAAGAAACATTGGGTTTATGCAAAACTTTTCAGTCGACTACGTCCTGCGCGAAACACGGGCTCATGTCAGAACGCGGAGAAACCGATTCACGCAGCATAGGGAGTTCAGACAAGTTTCGTGCAACTGCTGTGCGAAGGAACGTTGTTAACCATCAAACAAGGTGGCACAAAGACGCCAATTGGACATGTTTACGAAAGGAAGAATCGTTGGAATGCTGGAATCCTCATGATCACAAACCGAAGTGTCTCGAATTCTGAATGTGGACCAGTCTGTGATCTCAAGACTGTGGCAGAGGCTTCAAAGAACGGGAGATGTTACCCGACAACCAGTATCAGGTCGACAAAGAGTCATAACCCCTCACCAAGACCAATATCTGGTAATAAGTGCGCGACGTCAGAGGGGCAGTACTGCCAGAGCACTGGGTTCGGCACTCACAGTCGCCACAGGAATACGAATTTCGAGACAAACTGTTACCAGGAGACACAATCATGCTGGCCTGTATGCCAGAAGACCAGCAGTTTGCATTCCCCTCATGTCTGCGCATAAACGCGCTCGTTTGAACTGGAGTTTGAAACATCAACATTGGAGTGTGGGAGAGTAGGCCAATGTGATGTTCAGTGACGAGTCCCGGTTTAGTCTGAGTAGTGATTATCGGTGGGTAACGATATGGAGAGAACGTGGAACACCTTTTGAACCAAGAAACATAACGGAAAGACATCATTTTCCATCAAGGGGAGTAATGGTATGGGCAGGCATCATGATGGACGACCACACAGACCTCCATTTCTTTGACACGGGGTCTGTGACTGCTCAAAGATACAGAGACGAAGTTCTTGAGCCTTATGTTCGCTTGTTTCGAGGTGCTGTCGGTCCGGACTTCATATTCATGGATGAAAATGCACCATGTCACCGAGCGGTGCTGATTGATGTCTTCCTTGAAACGGAAAACATCCAGCGCATGTCTTGGCCTGCAAACTCCCCTGATTTAAATCCTATCGAGCATGTATGAAATATGCTCGGGAGACAAATTGCAGCCCTTTCGCACCCACCAAGCTCCGTTACAGAACTCCAAGAAGCTTGGAACCGTTTGAGACCACAACTCAGTCATCATCTCATAGCAAGTATGGTAAATCGCTGTGCAGTGCGCCTGGCTGTCAGAGGTGACCACACGCCTTATTAAACTGCAGCATTAGTATTTTATTTAATGTTTTCTTTTATTTTTTCTTTAAAGTGTGAATCCTTGCTATGCTCAGTTTTCTTTCAAACTGCTACTTTGGAGAATAAAATTAATTATTTTCATTCTTTTGATTTGCTTCCTTATTTTATAACCATTTTACACTCGCATATCACGTTTCCCGCCATTCTGATTTACAGTTACTTCTTTATTCACATAACTATCAATTATGCTTGTTTTTTGGACATCAGTGTACATCATTTACTACAAATTTTGTACTAATTATTATATACTCATTATTGCTGTAAATTCTTTTGCTTTTTACTATATATGACTTGATTTAATATACTTAAATGTATGTTTATATACAATAGTGATAGAAAAACTAAAATGCAGTCTTTTATTTAAAATTTTTTTTATCATATTAAAATTTATTTCTTAATTAAGAATATCAAGCATAAGGAAAAGTACATAACAAGTAAAATAACAAAAAATTTTTTTAATTCAATTCTTACTTTGAAGGGATGAATAGAAAGTATTTTATTAACGATTGATTGTTTGAACAAGATATATATATATAAATATATATATATTTATATTTAAGGAGAGAGTGAAGTAATAGTAGGAATAGAAAAAGAGCATGATTTCTCTGCATTGTTGTAACAATGCACACCCGGTTTGACTGAAAAATCGGTTTTCAACGCCATCTTTGTCATTGTTACAACAATGAAGACGAATCTAAGTTGGAGGCAAAAACCGGTAATTAATTTAATTAATCAACCGATAATTAATGAATTAATATTTGAAAAATCTGTATTAACTTCAAATTCCATCCACTACAAGTTCAAAAAATATTTAAACTTGATTGGACTAATAGAAAGTATTTTATTAAAGATTGAAAATTTAAACAAGATATATATATATATATATATATATATATGTGTAATGACTTCTTCTAACTCTCTTTAACTTTACCCGTTAAATTATTTCCTAGTTCTTTCGCCCAAGACTGTTATAATCTTAATCTAATTGCTCGCGCGCATAATTTTAATCGTAATCTAATTGCTCGCGCGCATAATCTTAATCTTAATCTTAATCTAATTGCTCGCGCGCATTTGCATCCAATCACGTCTCCTGTTACAAAAGAGTCGTACGACCTTCACCGCCAGTTTAAAAACTCGGAGCAGACGGTTACGTTTCCTTCTTCTTCGGTATTGTCATCATGTAGTGTGCTGCAGCTAGTGTTTGTGTATTGTGTTGTGTGTGTATGTCTATTTGTCAGTACGTCCATCTAAATGTCTTCCATGTTAAATGTTTAATAAAGAAGAATAACACTGTTCGACGACTGCTTCCTCCATAATAATGAACAGGCATCATCAACCCTCATGAATAGTAACCTTATACGAAAAAACCAACACCGGCCACGCTGTGAAAAATCCTTTACTAAATTCGTCGCAATCTTTACTAAATCAGTCATCATCCATTATATATATATATATTGTGCAAATAATACAAATTTAATATAAAATACAAAATTTTTACATGTAGGTAAAAACTAAACATCTCCGAGAATGCGAGTTCCCTCTCTATGTTGAAAAATCATTCATTTACTTTTCATATATTGTAAATGTTCTTGACATATAAACTAATTACTTTCCTCAAGAACTCAAAGAGATTTTTTGAGATATCTTTCCTAGCGCTATTTTTTAAAAATCTTAAACATCACATTTTATTATTGCGTAACACTCTTTACTATAAAAACGAATATTTTTACATATACATATATCCTTTTTTTTACTATTTCATACTTTGATGTTGAGAATGCTGATGTGACACTTTGTTTAGACATTCCTAAGAGGATATCAAAGGGGAAAAAAGTGGATGGAAAAATGCAAAAAATAAAAAAATGAGCTCGAGGAAAAATAAGGGGGGCTAAAAAAAGAAGAAAAAAAGCACACTCTTCCACCGTGTTTATGAAAAGTTCACAAGTTCAGAAAAGCTTGAGAGTAGGCGCTTCAAAGGAGTTCTCTTTGGAACATGGGAGACAGAATTCAAACGTTGTGAGGAAATAAACATTTTCAGGAATAAAAACTACCAAGGGTCTTATTGCTCTTGAAAATTCCAAAAGGCGAAGCTTCTTTCCGCAATTTCTTTTGCTAACTTATTCTTTTTCATTTGGTTTTTTTGCTCGTTCTGCTTTTTTACATTTCTCGAGAAGCACTGGGGAAAAATACGGAATGTATTCTAATAGCGCCTGTATTGAATCTTTTCCTTCTTTTTTTCTCAGTAGCGATGTGTTCCATTTCAGATTGTAAGAACTTCATTAAATTGACTTCTTTTTAGGGAATTGGGGATGTTCTGAAGGCTAATATCACACACACACAATTAATCTCTTTCCCTGCGTAGTAAGAAATTCCAGTTCATGGGATGTTTCTGGTGGTGTTATTATGGTGTTTATTTGTTTATTTTTTCGAGGTGTTTAGAAATATTTCCGAAAGAGAAAGTTTAGGGAATGTTTTAGTTTTTTTGATAGTTCAAACATATTGCAATTTTCTTTAAAAAAAAATTACAAATAAAAGAAATTAATTATTTTGTGTGTATATTTTTTTATTTTTGCCAAATCGTTTGTTTAAAGAAAACATCTTTGAGGAAAAAGAAAATTTTTGATTGGGTGTTATGATTTTGTTTACAAAAATATATGTTAACAAAATGATTTCATATTTTATCCTTTTATTACAGATATAGTTAAAAATAGTGATAAATATATTATCACACATACGTGTATAGTTAAGAACAATAAATATCAGTATACATAAATATGGTTAAATGAGCAATCAAAATTAATTATATGTTACATAGAAGGAAAAAAATTATTGTTTTTAAATGTTTGTTTAAATGTTTGTTGTAAAAATTGTTTAAAACTTAACAATTACGGATTATTCGAGAAAGAAAAATTGCAACAGCAAAAGAAAGTGAAGAATATACAGTCGGACCTCTATATAACGAAGTCGATAAATCCCGATGACATTTTCGAGCAACAAGAAATGAAGTTATCAGTACGACTGATCAATACTACAAATGAACGGAAACTCCACTGAGGGTGAAAGGGGATATCTCTCCCTCGAAGATGTTTGCACTGAACTGAACAACGGGGGTTAACGATTGCACTTCTTGGATGAAATGACCAGAATTCTATTGCTTTTGGCGAATCAGGCACCTAATAAAACCAGTTCAAGATTTATGACCATAAAACGTACTAAAAGAGAGAATAACTCGAAATGTCCAGAAATACTTCAAAAATAGGGAGAAAAAAAAATTAAATCACATGAGAAAAAGTTCGCTACATAGAAAACGCTATTGGGAGGTTATTTTACGAAGAAAACCGTGAAATGTGTGTTCTTAACTTCAAGAAAAAGTCTCCCCCCCCATGTGCACATGCACACGCTCTCTCTTACACACAACATAATAAGCACCAGAATCCCTTTTATATATTTAAGTTATTTAAAGTTATTGCCATTATAAAAGTTATTTAAATTATGTTTATTTTTGTGCCAATATACTTTTAATATTTATCATTAATTCTTATTCAAATCTACAAGAATTCTTAAAAACCTGTATAATCTTTTTTTTTGTATTAGAAGTACGTTTGGAATTTTACAAAATCAAAGACACGAAGTCAATGTAAATTATTTTAAAGGTTTTTTACATCTGTTTTATAGGGAATGATGTATGTATGCTCTACCTTTTACAGAAAAACTCAACGATATTGCCCTCCAAAACAAATATGAACTATTATCATTGTTTTAAAGTTTTATTATTTAAAATCAAAGACACGAAGTCAATGTAAATTTGTTTAAAGGTTTTTTACATCTGTTTTATAGGGAATGATGTATGTATGCTCTACCTTTTACAGAAAAACTCAACGATATTGCCCTCCAAAACAAATATGAACTATTATCAATGTTTTAAAGTTTTATTATTTAAAATCAAAGACATGAAGTCAATGTAAATTTGTTTAAAGGTTTTTTACATCTGTTTTATAGGGAATGATGTATGTATGCTCTACCTTTTACAGAAAAACTGAACGATATTGCCCTCCAAAACAAATGTGAACTATTATCATTGTTTTAAAGTTTTATTATTTAAAATCAAAGACACGAAGTCAATGTAAATTTGTTTAAAGGTTTTTTACATCTGTTTTATAGGGAATGATGTATGCATGCTCTACCTTTTACAGAAAAACTCAACGATATTGCCCTCCAAAACAAATATGAACTATTATCATTATTTTAAAGTTTTATTATTCAAATAAAATTTTAAAAATAATTGTATCATCAGTAAAAAATATTGAATGTATTTTATTTTCTTCGGAAAAATTAGACGCAGAAAATGTAGTTAAATTTCCTAACGTTCCAAATTCTATAATTGCTAAGTACTAAATTTTACATATTCTTTTTTTTTTAATATGAAAATTTCGAAAGAAAATTTGAGGTAATGAAAAATTATTTTTAAGTTTTTTTTAGGTATTAAAATCCGATAATAAGTATTAAAAGTAACTTAAAATAAAACCATTAATTCCAAGAATAAATATTTCATCTATTTAATTATATCTAAATATTCATCAAAATACACATCCCCAAAAGGGTTTTTTTTATCTAATATTAATAAAATTATTATTACTAATAAAAATACTTTTAACTTAATTTAAAAAAGTATTTTTACTGTGATATGAATAACGATAAAATGCGTTAAATGAATTTTTAATTGTAAATAATTCCCATTTAAAAAAAGATAGTCTTATTGAGTTGTAAAATAATTTTCATTTTCTTTTAAAGTAAAACTTAATGGACTGTTACTTGCTTTGATAATTATGTGTTTTAACCGTTACTCCTTTTTAATGAGATAAATAGCAAAAATTGAATAAAAAAAGGAAATCGTTAAAATGATGAACTTTTACCCGTTTATTTTACGAGGATTATGATTTTTTCTGTTATTATTATTCCATCGTCACTGTAAACACAGACACTAACAAAAAATTAATTATTAAAAATCATTATTTAGCTAAACAATAAAAGTATGCATAATAAACTAAAGTTCAGTTAAATATTAAGAGAATCCTCGTATTTAATCGCGAATATAAAATTTATGAACTTCCCTGAAGAAACCACTTATTTTAATGACTAATAAATAATCCATAAACAGGGGAGTTATTATAAACAGTACTTAGAAATATTATTGCATTTTTATAACTCAGAAAGAATATTAATCAGACATACTGATAATTTCAAAAGTATTTTATGAAGACATTCGTTTTTTATTTACTTAGGTAATGTCTTGAGTATTGATGGTATTTATATAATACTTTATTTTATTCAAAATGATACTCATTCGAATGAATGTTTACATTTATGGAAATTAGGAATTCAATTAATATAGATCTCAGACGAAGATATTATAAGAAATGAGAATACTTTAATATTTTGAAATTCTTTATCTATCAGATAGTAAATACATAATTTATGTACAGAAAATGGTTTTTTGCCGTATTTAAAAGTGGGAAAAGGTAGTATGAAACCATTTAAAATATTCCTTTTTACAACCCTATTTTCAAATAAATAGAAGAAAAATGACGTGCTTTAAACACAGTATAAAATAAACGGAATGACTTATTTTGGTTTATTAAAAGGTAAAATGGATGGGATTATAGAATAATGTGAGAGAATTATATAAACGTCGCACTATAAAACTACACGAGAGCTATAGTTGACGGACCTCGTAATTTTTGAGGCTCAATAAAATGACCTGAGCTGACATCTATCTCTCCAGACTTCCACACCATTTCAATGGGAAGACTTTGAGCTCAACAGATTTAACGTGTATCTGCTTCCTCTACACAGCGAGTCTTCAGTGGCAAAAGGAATCGAACCCGTGACACGCTGGCCACAAGTTTTTGCTTTTATTACTAGGCTACCAATGCCACAAAATAATACGAGATAGTCATATTAACATCGTGCTATAAAATAGCAAGAGGGCTATGAAGAAGGACCTCGTAATTTTTTTAGCCTCTATCAACGACGACACCTGAGTTGACACACCCACCTCAAATTACCACATCATATCAACGGAAAGACTTTGACCCACAACTGATTAGACGCGTATTAACCCCTCTACACGACGGGTTCTTAAGTGAAACCAAAACTCGATCCCGTGAATCAGCTACGATGGCCACGAATTCATGACCACTAGGATACCACGGTCACATTACAGAATAAGTTATTAATGGTAAACAAGTAAGATAATTTTTTTTAAAGTCAATTCCTACTTTGAATGGATGAATAGAAAGTATTTTGTTAACTATTGAAAATTTAAAGAAGATTTATATATATATATATATATATATATATATATATGTCTTGTTTGTATTTCATTAGATTTGATCTTAATTTTTTTTTCCTGTTATGTTCTATATTTTATATAAATTTCTTCCATATATATATATATATATATATATATATATATATATATATATTTGGAAAGAGTGAACTAATTGTAGGAATTGAAAGCAGAGCATGATTTGTCTGCATTGTTATAACAATGCACACCTGGTTCGGCTAATTAGGCTGCAAGAACCGGTTTTCGACGCCAACTTTTGTCATTGTTTTAACAGTTACGTTACAACAATAGACATAAATCTAAGTTGGCCGTCGAAAACCAGTAATTAATTTAATTTAATTTAATTAATGAAATAATAAAAAATTGTATTAACCTCACATGTCCTCAATACAAGTTTAAAAAAATTTATTTTAACTTGATTGGATGAGAATAGAAAGTATTTTATTAACGATTGAAAATTTGGACAAGATATAATAATAACAATATATAATTCATAAATATACACAAAATAGTTATAAACCTAAGATAAATAGTCAAGATAGTAAAAAGTATATATTAGCCACAGTAGTACTATAGCAAACTCCTGACCTTAGGAACCAGGATTGCAGGTTTACACAAAGTTTTGCGGCTAGCCAACCTTCACCTGTATTTGCCAATACTCTGGGCCATAGGGAAAGTAAGAAATGCCAAGAGAATTTTTAGCTATTGCAAATAAAACCACAATCTATTAATATAAAATGATAGGTTATAATAATTATTATTATATGTTAAAGTCAATGCTAAAAGAAATTAGATGAAAACACTTACCACGTGAGTATTGTTCCGCGCGATATATATATATAGGGAGAGAGTAAGCTAATAGTAGGAATTGAAAAAATCAATTAAAATGTAATAGTTAAGATATTGATATTTTATTTGTTTTAGAGAACACTTAATATATGAAAAATCAAAAAAGATTATTTTGTCCGAATTCAGTCTTTTTCTTTTTTTGTTTCTTCGTTATGGCATTAAGACCCTATCATGCACTTTTTATATTGTTAATCTTCCTGCAGCATATCCGGGTTTAGAAGCTCAAATTGAAGGAAAGTGGAAATTCTTCCTTTTTCTTCGTCCCTCTTTTTTGACTTTAGGAAGAAAAGAAAATAATTGCCTGTATTGCTATTGCTCTTTGAAAAGACAACCTCAAATTTGTTCTCTAATGGGTAACCAATACGCTATGACAAACATTCAGAACTGTCAGGGGATTTTTAAGAAACAATCTTAAAATATTTGTCAGTTTGGGTTTGTTAGGTTTACATCTATCTGTGTATGCTACCTTGCTCCATCTTTTATTCTCGTTTATATAAAAGTAAAGTATACGTATGATGAATTTTGAGTTATGTTGCTTTGATACAAACAGATTCGTACAAGTGTAACTTTTTATTTTAATTATGATTTATTAGTGTTTAACAAAAATGTAACATATTTAAAATATTGATGTTTACTTTGTTTCAGAGAGGAGACAGAACTGTAATGATGAAATAAAAAAGGAGATGTACTATTTATATATATATATATATATATATATCTTTGATTATATATTTATGTATATATATATTAAACTTTGAAGTTTGATGAACTTTTAAAATGCACTTAAATTAAATTGAAAATTCCTTACATTATCTTAAATATATATACATATTTTTTTTTAAAAAAATCAATCTTTGACTTTTACAATGGAGTTTTTCTGAAATTGTAGTACACAAAACGTATTTTAAAAATAAAAAACTCTTAGTTTCTTATTACTTAACATTTTAACTCTTGAAAGTTAAGCACAACTTTATTAATTTTCACATATTTGGATGCAGGCATCAAAACTTTTATTAACTTTTTAACCATGTACTAATTTGCGAATATATTTTAAAATCTAATTTAAGCCTTTTTAGAACTATAAGGAACAAAATTTCAACATATAAATAAATATATTATAAGCCAAAGTGATTTATTTTAAAGAAAATGAGTTAACGCACACACACACAATTTTTCATACGTTGCTTAGAATTATGTACTTGAATCAGTTTATCTTTATATACCATAAAAAATTAATTTAAAAATGGAAGAATAGAAAGCCAGACTAGACGTCTAGAGTAACCATTTTTCACTGTGTAGATTCATGAAACTTTTTTTAAAAAAATGCGACATAAGGCAAGTGAAGCATAAAATTTTGCCAAATTCTACAGAACTATGTTCCATGCAACGATAAATGTTTTAAAAATAAAATTCTTTTTCTTCTACAAATCATATGTTACTAAAAATTTTAGAATTAGGGAAGAATTTTGCTTAAAATGTTTAAAAAATTATTTATTAGCGAAGCATGACATAGATGATGTAAATAAATTCAAGACTTAAATTGCCTAAACCTGACATTACTATTTGTTAAAGCTTTCATTAAAATGGTTTTGATTCTGGTACAATAATAATGACGTGATCATGGAAAAATAGATTTTTTTGTTTTATTGCTTCGTTTGATGTTCTAAAATCAATAAAAGTGCCTAAAATGCCAGGTTTTGAGAAACGAAAAAATACTGAGTTTCCAAAAAGTTAGAACAACAACAACAATGCTCTGGAAAATACAAATGAGATTTCTTGAAGAAAAGTTTTAATATAGTGTATTGATATATTGTCAGCAAAATGAGAGAAAGAAACAGGGAGATTGTTTTTCTTGTGGTGAAAAAGAAAGAACAAAGTTATTTTTAAGAATTGTTTCAATTTGTATAATGCTTAGCATTGCAAATACACAAGGGATGTCTGTAAATCTTCTAAAAGCAACAATATTATTCGGAAGCATTTAAAAGATATAATTTTGTTCAAGTTCGAAAAAGTAGTCTCTGCTAACCTTATCCTCCAAGACCTGAAACCGTAATAAAGGCTTGATGTTTTATGAGGGGTACTTAAATAGTTGTTTTGATCACTTTGATGTAGAAAAGTGCAAATTTTTTTTTAATATAGAAGCTGGGGTGAGGGGTATCACATGTGATACATAAGGAACAAGACACTACAATCAGAATTGTTTTCAGCATAAAGCAAGCTTGAAATAAATAATTTAATCTTAGTCTTTTTAATCACACAATACATGCAATTCATAAATTCAACATGAAAATTAAGTTTAATTTGGGTTTTAGGTACACATTAGTAGTATTATTATAGTAACATTATTTCTTTTATTTTCGTGAAATGCCTCGAAACCATTTCTAGTAATTGTAAAGCATAGAAAAACCTTGCAGTCTGTACATTGTACAGTTGTTAAGGCCGAACACTTCTCATTCCTCAAATTGAACTAAAATCAGAATCATTGCGATTCATCAGATCTAAAATTTCATCTAGTGTTAAATATTTTATTAAAAATACTTAGTAAATAAAAAATTATCAGAAAAAATGGGTAAAAATGAAAAGCAAACACCTCAACTAAAGATTTAAACTCAAGAAATACTTCTATCAAACTTCAAATCCCCCTATATAAATATAACTAAAGATTAAAACAAAATTGACTTAAAAAGTATGTTTATAAGTAATTGGGTCCCATTGTATCACAAATGATACAAACAAATTTCAAAAGTCATTATGCTTTAATATTTCTCTAAAAAATTTCTTTTTTTTGCTGTTAACTATTAAAGTGAACATATACATATAAAAAAAGCATATTTTAAAAATAGTTTAATATGCTTATATAAATAAGAAAAAAATACTTACTTTGATGACGTGCACACATCTTGTTTTGTTCAGAGACGCTACTAGAAATCTCTATCGCGGACAGGTACTGCCATGTGTTGACTAAGGGAGGAAATTATATGAGGGGTATCTCATGGTGATGCAACCGGTCCCAAATTTGTTTTTGCTGTTCAACCTTCACAAAAAATTATGAAACTTTTATATCCTATGTGATACAAAAGAACCAAGGAGGTTATACGGGGTGTTCTACGATCAACGGGACAACGTTTAAGAGGAGATGGGGGACATCACAAGGATTCTGATATGCATAGAAACCCATGGTCGGAAACGTCTTCGTTCTGCACTAGGTGGCGTTGTTCATGAGAGCATTTAAGAAAACCGGCATGCATTATCACAGTCATTTAAACTGTCATTGACTACAAAGGAATATAAAACGTTTTACAAACACCAAGCTAGCAGATATGCAAATGATTTATGGATTGGCAGAAGGAAACGCACGAGCAGCAGAAAGATTATATCGCGAAAGGTACCCACAGAAAGATGCACCGTATCGTTGGATGTTTGCTGATTTACATCATAATTTGTGTAAATATGGATCATTACGAGATAATAAGAATAGTAAAGGCGGGCCTCACATTCCTACGAGCCACAGTATCCAACACATTTTGCCCCACATATGGAACAAAACGTGTTGGTTACCGTTCGAAGGAATCCGAGTACTGTGTTGGGAACTCGAATCGTACGTGGCCCTCCCTTGACTCTATGCATATTACCTCCTACTGATCCATATATACACAAATTGGATGCAAATTAGCAAACATCCAGTGGTCCAATGGATCTCTCTGCGAGATTCTTTTGCAATACAATCTTTCTGCTGCTCGTGCATTACCTTCTGCCAATCTGTAAATGAGGTACGTATCTGTCAGCTTAGTGTTTGTAAAACGCTCTGTACTCCTCTGAAGGAGATGGCAGCTCTAATGACTGCGGTAATGTATGTCTGTTTTTTTAAAGGCTCTTGTGAACAATGCCATCTGACGCCGAACGAAGACATTTCCGACTATGGATTGCTATGCAAATCCTTAGTGATATTCCCTGCGTTCTCTTAAAGTTTATCCCAATAATCCTGGGATGCCCTGTATATAAAATTATATTTATACTTGCGGAAAAAAATACTATATACAAATTAGCCCTTTTCCATGTGGGTTTTTCAAAAAATATTGATTGATGCGAAAGAAAAATCTAGAAAGGGATCATTAGATTCGACGGAAAGTACTAAAAAGTACATTACAAATATACTTTTTACTTAACTACTCGAAATAATCCTTCTTGAAATGGAAATATAGCCGTTATAGTCATCTGAAACAAAAATAAACTACTATATTACAAATGCTAGATGAAATCATCAATGGTAAGATGAATCTCCATATCTTGGTAAAAAAATTCCCCAAAAGTATGGAATCAAATTATTAAAATGAACAATAAATGTTGACTTAATAGGTAGACGAGGCCTATATTTATTGATTACCTCAGGTATTGTCAGCAACATTTATTCAAGAAGCATCATCTGATTAAAATGTTGTTTGTGCTTTTCAGGAAACACAACTTTGTGTTCAGTTATAATACAGATTATTTCCAATTATAATAGCGGAGCCATTTTTTCTCTCTGTTAATAATTCTACGTTTATTCATATGTGTCTGTGATCGAAGCATACATTTCCGAATTTCTCCTCTTGTCTTAACTTCAGCCTTGTGAGAAACCTTAGAATATATACAAACTGTCGATTTTATCAAGTGAATCTATGAGGCAAACAATGGTAATGTAATGTACACTTTGTTCTGTTGATACCTCAAGATATATTTTCCACAGATCATCTGCGACTAAGCAGAAAATTATCAAATATTAATAAAGTACATAATTATATGGAGATTTAAGAACTTTATCTCTTTTTTTGGAACTTTGGGTCAACCGAATGATTTATTTATTGACTGGATTATCCCCGAGCATTTTGTTAATATTTCCAGAGGTGAATACCGTAGCGTAATCTAGATAAGTTCATAACACAAAACGATTATCAACTTCGAGTTTTGCATGCTCGTTTTGAGAACCACTTATACATGTAGCTGTGGCTCTTAGTCAGTAACAGCCTCTGGACTGATGCGATCATTTTTGTCTAGTGGTATATTACGAACTTACGGAATCAAAGGTCACGAGCTCCATCCTCCTTCATTGGTGACCTTGACTCTGCACGTAAAAAAAACGCAACCTTCGAGCAGCTGTCGTGGCACCATCTACCCGCCGCAAGAGCAATCAAAGCCGTCAGACACACTTGACACAACAGCTCACACGCTCGCCATAACAACTGTATCGTTCGTTAGCCTATCCAACGACTCACTAGTTGAGGAGTGTGTAGTGGTGGTATCTATATAAGCCGGTAACAATCTCCAGACTAAAGTGATCATTTTGGTCCAGTGGTATGTTATATGCTCACGATTCAGAAGGTACCGAGTTCCATCCTCCTCATGTACAAAAAATCGAAGTTAAAAGTTATTCTTCATTTATGTAAATTACCTATATATAAGAAAAAAAAAAGATTCTTTCACTCTTCATGAGACTTCCCAAACTGATAGATTTAAATTTGGCAGATTCGTTTCTTTTGTTGTGTATAGATCCACTAAAAACGGGCTTTGCTACTTTTGAATTAAAAGATATTTAAGACCATAAAAATACACAGAATCGATAAAACAATTACTAAAAATTACCAACCACAAGCTGAAGACGAGGGAAAAAAATCAATAAAATTTAGAAGTTTTCAGCACCTAAATTTCATTATTCAGCATTTCACTTCAGATCTTTTCAACTATTCATTCATTTTTATTTTCAAATAATTAGTGTACAACAAAAAAATATTTTAATATATTGATAATTTTAAAGATACGAGATCTAAAAACAGTATTATTCTAATTCTATTTAATACTTCTACATTTTCGTTCTTGACCACTTGTTAACGAACTATTTTTTTTATATCTTGTTGTAAAAAATGCTCCCATAGTTTTCCCTTATAAATTTAAGCAGACATTTCATCGCTGTTAAATTTTAATATTGAAAAGTAGATCCTTACCACGCGTGAATACTCATATAAGAATTTATTGCTATCATAGGACTTTCTTCTCTCTCTTTGAAAGCTGATATAACTTGGAGAGGAAAAAATAAGATTTGGCTTACAACAAATAAAAAAAAAACTATATCACTATCAGTTTGAATGTCACATCATAAATAAAACTTCAAGTCAAATATTGGTTTTGTGAATACTTTTGTTTTCATTCTACATTCTATTTGTGATTTTATTCTGTTCTACAGATTTTATGTTTTTTTCCAGAGAGAGTTGTTTATGCAAACATGCAAAATGGTAAATTGAATCACATTTTCGAGTTTAACATATAACGTTGTTTTTGGACTTTCACAATAGGTACAGCCGCCAATCTTTTTGACGGCTACTTTTATTGAGCTTCATGCAAATTTAGACAAGATAATATCTATATTCACAAATTTAAGTTAAAATTCTTGTACATTCTTTGTCTTACTCAGTGAAATTATTTTGTTTACTTCAAGTTTGAGGCTTACTTTTTTGAATTTTTTTTCAAGCTGAAAGCCCGGAAAATTATTTAGTTAAATAAAAAGAAATCTTAATTCATAGATCTTGAACAAATTTTCTTTCTTAGGAGGACAAGGCGATAAATGCCAGACATCATTATAAGTTCTCATTTTTGAATTTGCGCAGAAAATGTCGATATAATTTGGAATAGGTATTTTCGCACGCCAGACAACATTGTAACGAAACAATAGATTCTGTAACAAAGGAGAGACAATATATATACGAGTTGATCTGTCCAAAATAATCAGGAATTAACCCTCTCAGGTATTTGAAACTTACCGTACATTTTCACAAATAAAAACCAAAGTTCTTTTTTCTTCAAAAAAATACTTAAAGTTCTATACGCCCGTATAAAAGCCGAATTGAAAAGAAAAGTTCTTTTAATTTGCAATTTTCAAACACGTCACCATGGAAGTGATAATTTTGCAAAATGGGTAAAATAGGTGAAATATTTTCAAATCAAATTATTGTAAAATAGAATGCCAATGACTATATTTTTATTTCTGATAAGCTAGGATGTTTTTTAAATTAATTTGTTATCTTGTAAAATGTCTGAGTTAGGCATATATTTCGCATCTTTTTTTTTTGGTACTCGACACATGATTGTCGACTTATGTTTTATGCCTGGAAGAAAAACTCTGCAGATGATCATATACATTCAGACATTCCTAAGAATAAATGTAAATTTTACGAACTCTATACGGAAACCTGAATTCTTACACTAACTTAAAAGAATTTATGTGACTTTTTTCTCTTTCTTAAGAATAAATGTTCAATTCCAAGGAATTAAAAAAAGTTAAATCGTTTGCACATGACTAACTGAAAATGTTTTTTTTTAATTAAAAAAAAGCGTTTTTTTTTAAATTATTTTTTCCTGGGATTAGCGGATCCGTATATAAGCCGAGCCCCTTTAATTTACACTTTAAGAAAAGTAAAAAAAAAAAAAAACTCTCCGCTTAAGCACAAAAATATTCTGTCTACAAATACAGAAGGAATTTAGACATTTTGAAACCAATTTCGATAAAGACTGAAAAAATTTGCAAATTTTAATAGCGAAAAAAAAAAGTTCCTAGCATCAAATTATTGTTTGAACTTAAGAACATCATACATGTCTGAAATTTATACTTTCTCAACATGGAAGATAAATGGGAATTGGTGACCGAAAGATTCCTTTTGGCTTTTTTCCAGATGAAATATTTTTTTAATACTGTTATAAAGAAAATATCCACTGTAAAGTACGCGATATAAAATTTTAAAGTCAATCATTGCTTTTGGATGGAAATGAATATCCAAAAAGACATACTCATTGTTCCGATTATTTCAAAGGGTAATTTAAAGATTAATGTTTTTATTATACACTGCTGTTTGTAAAAAATTCAAAACCATGAAGGAATCATCAGAATTAAATGAACTTTGCAGCAAACATCAATTATAGGATGTTACGTAAAATAGTAAAGTTTCAGAGCCACCGCGCATGCGTAGTGTGCGCAGCGTCTTCTGAACTAATGCCGAGAGCGTATAAATAGAGGCTGTAACGGGACGTTGAAAATAGTAAATGATTATTTGTTAGTTGCGAACATTTAGTGATACCTAAGTATGCCTCCACGACAAAATAAGGGGAAATTCCAACAACTTACGGAGTTTGAACCGGGAAGGATTATCGACCTTCGAGAAGAAAGATTTTCCTACCGCGCAATAGGAATTCGTGTGCAGTGAAACAGTTCCACAGTGATGCGAGTTTGGAAGCAGTGTTCCTAAGAGCACCGAACAACTCGGAAAAACTGGCAGTGAACGACTGAAGGTGATGTCAGCGCATGACGGTCGACATCTGCTCCACATGGCGATGAATGACCGTACAGCTTCCTCCAGGCAGTTGGCAGCACGGTGGTCTACTGCTACAGGTGTACTTATGTCAGCTTTGTCAATTCGTCGACGTCTGCTGCACCGTGGATTGCGTGCAAGGGTGCCTTTATACAAGATCCCCCTTTACGGCAAACCATCAACGGCAGCGTCTGCAATGGGCTCATGAGCACAGAGCCTGGCAAGCTGATTGGCACAAATGAATCACGCTTCAATTTGTGAGACCATGATGGCCGCATTCGTGCTGGGCGCTATGCCGGTGAACACTGCCTTTCAGAGTGCCATATCGAACGACATAGTGGCATAACACCCGGAGTTATGGTTAGGGGTGTGATTTCGTATTATGGACGATCCCATTTGCTACGAATTGAGGGTAATCTTGAAAGCAACAGATACGTCCGTGAAGTGCTAGAGCTCGAAGTCGTTCCCTTCCTTCAAGGCATTCCTGGAGCTATCTTTTAGCAGGATAATGCACGCCCACATGTTTCAAAGACTGTTCAAGACTTCTGTTCAGCCCAACATATGCAACTTCTTCCTTGGCCTACTTATTCGCCGGATATGTCACCTATTGAGCACGTATGGGATTTGGTTGGTCGGCTTCTCGCTCGTGATTCGCGTCCTGCAGCTTCAAAAAACGAACATTTGCTGCGCATATAAGCAATATGGAATTCTCTACCACAAGCAGTTATTTAAAATCTGTTTGACTCCATGCCACGTCGTCTATCAGCAATTATTTCAGCGGGTAGTGGCTACATCAAATACTGATTTCGGACACTTAATATTGTTTTTTTTTTTGCTTTGAAAATTTTGTCATTTATTTGTACTGATACAAGTCATTTGTGCATAAATTTTTATTTAATTCTGATGATTCTTTCATGGTGTTGCATTTTTTACAAACAGCAGTATATATATAACACAAGAAAAAATTCTAACGGTTAAGAAATCAAATGTAAATTAAATCACTGGTAAATATAATATATAAATTGGTTATCTCATAGCATTATTAATTTCTGTTTTAGAAACAATCCATATTTTTTTGTGATATAATTTATCTTCCATATTTTGTGTCCCGTTCTATAATTTTAAATGGATTTTTAACTTTACGAATTAAAATGAAAAATGGATTCTTAATTTTACCAGATAAAGAGGAAAGGGATTTACGTATTATAATTATATACAGAGTTATTTTATTATTCAAGTATCTTTACTCTCGAAAAATGCGTTCTGGATTATTGTCCTCTTCTGTGTGGCAACTACAAAGTGGGATTTCTGAAAATCCAAGAAGATTAAGTTGCAGTTTTGGATAGTCTTAAGGGGACTTAATTTATTACTTAAGAGAAAAATAGTCATGACTGTAAATTTAATAACAAGCATTATGTGCTTGTGTTAAAAGAAAATTTTTCGCTTCACATTTTACAAATAGTTTAAAGCAACTTTTTAAAGAAAATAATTTGGAACATTGCGAAATTGTACACAATTAATATTGTTTGAATTCTACAAATTTCAATTCTTTGATTTTAGTTCGAAAATTCAAATGAAAATAGATTAGCAAATTTAATAAAACCAAATGCGAATTATCAGTGGCGCACACAAAGCAGGGGAGGTTCCAGGGTCCTCCCCCCCCCTATCACCCGTGATTTTTTTGATTGATTATAATCCTATGTATAAAGTAACATATACAGGGTGTCCCCGAATGCCTTATACAAACTTGAAGGTGAGGTACAGAACATCGTAAGGAGCTATATTTACGTAGGAAAGGGATAGGTGGCGTTGTACGTGAGCTTGCAAGGTCGGAACATGTGATATCCTCATTTCAGACGTGGACAGCGTGCAATGAACATGAATGGTTATACGAACTCGGAGTTGGCGGATATCCACTTTATCTACGACCTAGCCAACTGAAATGAACGTGTTGTTGTTCGGTTGTATGGAGAAAGATATTCAACGAGACGGCAACCGAATCATCAAACTCTCACTCGGGTGCACCAGAACCTGGCGGAATATGAATGTTTCAGAACCACGATTGACGATACGCCCGTCAATTCTGAAATGGACATGATGGCATAAATATCCATCTGTGCTGCTACGATTCGTAAAATACTCGGTATTTTCGAACATGTCCGGCAATCCATGTCACGTGGGTGTAGTGCGTGGGTACATGCCAATGGCAGCAATTGGAAATACCTCCTGCGATGTTTTAATGCCCTACATTCAATTTATTGTTTTTGTTTTTGCAATAAAGCGTTTACACTACATTCTGCATAGTGCCCTTACGGTCTTTGTGTATCTATGATCTCGAATGCCGTGTACAACTTGAAGGGGAGGTAGAGAACATCCAGAGGAGCCATAATTACATAAGAAAGCATGGGCAGAAACGCTATCTCGTTAGGATTACGTTTCTGCCCATGCTTTCTTCATTCTTCCTTCACGTAATCCTAACGAGATAACGTTTCTGCTCATGTTTTCTTATGTAATTATGGCTCCTCAGGATGTTCTCTACCTCCCCTTCAAGTTGTACACGGCATTCGAGATCATCCAGCATACATTCTATATACATAGTATTTCTGGTAATTTAATTAAATATTTGTTACTAATGATTTATTTTATTAATAAATGCTATTACTTATTCAATAATTTATTTTTTACTGTTTGCTTCCAATAATAGATAAAATTAAAAGAATATGTTTGGCGTCGCAATCTGGTATGATACGAGAATGGTTGAAAAATTCCTGTGTGTGCCAATGCGAATTATAATGAATATTAATATTTTTTTTAATTAATTCATTGCATTTGTTTCAGTAGAAAAGTCTGAGAAAAAAATACGTGTCGTCTCAGCTGATAATGTAGAATATTTTCGTGTAAAGGAATCCTATCGTAGAAAAACGAAATTATTTTAATACGCTGCATTTGGAACATTCTACATAAATAATTGATGATTATCCTCATTTTTTCTGATTTGTAAATTAGATATACGACTTCCATTCAAAAGTTAATTAAAGATATAAATTTTGAATAACAGCATAATCATAAAGCAGAAAAAGCGTAATAACTGAACAATGTACTTTTGTTTTTTGAAAATGATACAGCTTACTACAAAAAGAAGTAGATGTCTTTTAAAAGAGAAAAAAAAGGGAACAAAGACGTATTAAATTTTTGTTCTTTTCATTTTTTTTCGCAAGCATACTAGCATTGAAACTAAATTGTGTAACATTGCATTATCCGAACCCATTATCAGATAAGCATCACAACACCATCAAAGAGCATTGCGAAAAAAAAAGTTGCATATTATAAAAAGGAAAAGATGGGGGAAAAAATTCTTTTTTTTTTATGAAGGAGAGAAAAAATAATGTGTGATAAGAATTTTTTTTCTTCTTAAAGAAACAAAACATAAGGAGCTTGGTAGAAAAAAATCGTCTTACAAAAGCCCAACGGAAGAAATAACAGAAATTCTTTTTTAGGTTATGGTAATGGGAACTTTTTTTCTCTCATTCTTGATCTGCAAAAAATATTAAAAAAAAAAAAAGAAATGCAAATATTTTTTTAACAGTCATCTTCAAAAACAAACATAACGCGTGTAAGTGAACACGATAAGAACTTCTAGCGGCACTTAAGTGATTATGAGGATGCTTGGCTTTGAAATTTGGCTAAATTATTCAGCATTAATTACGGGAGCAATAAATATTTACCAATGAAGTTTGCATTGTTTTTAACACCCTTTTATAAGCTTCATTTGTATGTAACGGATTCTTTGAACTCCATTTTTACCCACTTTAAAAGGTCAGATTAATTCGAAATTTTGCTCACTTGTCCAGGACCGATGATTATACAATAATTTTATAATTTTGTTCCATTGTCCTTATCAGGATCATCAGGAATAAAGATTTCCCATTTTTAGATCCCATCCCACATCTGGCGACTAATTTCAGATCCCAGTTTCAGATTTGGTGACTAAAAGATTAAGTTAGTTCGGTTAACTATAAAAGGTTGTTTTTCATATTTTCAAACTGTAATTTATTAAAGAAACATATTAGATGTTGAAAGTAACAGTTTACTTAAAGAGTAAGATGTTAGAGAAATTTTGCATAATGTTTTCAGGTAATAGATGAACGTGATTTAAGAAAACAAAAGAATACTTGCATTTAGTACTATTTGTTCAAATTGTATAAACTATGTACACAAATATTTATTTAGAAACATTTTTATTTAAAAATAATCAAAACATTGTACTTATCGTAAAATATTTAAGTACATGTATAATAATTCATCAATTAAATTAGATATATGACAATTTATTGACTAAATTTATGTGTTCTTAATCTTAAATTGATAAGATGACCATTTAAAGCATCAAGGTATCCGACTGCCTGCGACAACTTTTTTATTAAAAAAGGAGAAAGGGGATTTTTTTTAGATTTGTTTAGTACATTTTACGAAAAATATGTTACAGTTAAGAAGATATAAAGAAATTATTATTACTAAAATGGGAAATAATTGGTAAAAATTTACAAAAAATTACATTTCCTCTTCTGTACCAAAAGTTTATGAACAAATTTTCAATTTGGATGTGTTATGTTATTCATTTTTGAAATGACTTTCAGGATAAGAGATATTTTAATTTTTACAAAAACTAGAGCACTTTATCTTTGTTATTATATGAAATTGCTTAAAAGACAGTGATTATTTTAACATAAGAGACTGTAAGTTTTGTAATAAAATAGTGATTGGTGAATCTGAAGATTAAAATACTTCTACTATTATGCAGAGCATACACAAAAATTTCAGTTTATTATTTTCAAAACTGTTTCAGCATTTAA
This sequence comes from Trichonephila clavata, assembly GCA_019973975.1. Lineage (NCBI taxonomy): Eukaryota > Metazoa > Arthropoda > Arachnida > Araneae > Nephilidae > Trichonephila > Trichonephila clavata. The sequence goes on from BMAO01001229.1 coordinate 76,310, forward strand.
AAAAACACATTTCGAGTAAAACGTGTTTTAAAGTATGACATCTTGCTTAAAGTAATGACATTTGCTTTTACTAAAACATTTGTAGTTTTGTGCTATGAACGGAAAATAAAGCTAATAAAATGGTCTATAAGAAATGATAAAAAAATTGTCAATTTTTGGCAAAATTCACAATTTTAGGGTAGTCGATTACCTTAAGGTCACAATTTTTTTAGTAACCATACATCGTTAAGATCAATTGCTTTAAAGGCTCAGAACACAAGCTTTACAAATATAATTTTAGTGTCATATGCATATCTTTTATAATGATTAAGGGGCGGGAAAAGCATATTGAAAGTTCGAAAAAAAAAAGATTTAAAAAATTATTAATTTACTGAAAGTAAACAAACATAAACATTTTGACATAATAAAAAAAATAAAACACATCTTTACATTGATGTAATACACTTATAAATGTATCAGTACTGCACGATGTATTTTACAATTAAATTAACAATACTAAGTTAAGTGCAAGTTTAGTAATTACCGGTGATTCCCCGCGCTTGTCGCATATAAAGTTATATACAAAAATTAACACTTATCTTGATAATTTGTGCCGTTTATAATTAATCCCTCAAATGCCGATTAAAAATTACGAAATTCGCTCCCCTATGCTACAGTTTTCTACGTAAGAGTGCGTATGTGATGTATCGGGAAGGGAGAGAAAAGGAGTAAATAAGTAAATCCTTCGCAAACACTGTTATTGTCCCTTTATTGCATTCCAACGTCGTTTTATTGCTTTCGGAATAATTTTATAGATAGCAGTGCACAGAAAAGGTGGTCCTTCGGAAAGACGTAGATATACGTCAGGGAGGCGTTTATATACGCCGGTGGCACTTAAGAGGTAAAAGTTCTATTGTAGCTTTAGCGTCCACAAGTAATAGTATTATCGAGTTCTCAATACATTGTTATTGTATGGAGGGGGCGCGATGAAAATTATGATTGAATAGGGGGTCGGAAATATTGAAACTTTGAAGAACAGAATACTTTTGTATCCGAGTGCAATTCAAGTTGCTGACTTTATTATGACACTTGTGTGGCAAGGTCAAATGAAACATAAAGGTATGCATTCCTTAGGTAGTACTTTTATTTTAGCTAAAAATTTCTGCTTTCGTCTTCATATTTACGTTTATAACACTTCTGCTGAACCCATCATCCTTTTTAAAGAATTCAAATGTGTATCTTTTAAATATGATTGGTATAAACAGCTTAATTCTACATTTGCAATAAGCTCATTTTATTGGTATTTGGCCTTTTTCTGAGCCACATCCTTTCAGTTCTGGGTTGAAATTTGTAGAATATTCAAATCGTCCAGTATTTTGTATTCGAACTTCATTCTTTTGCTCTATACATCAAGGATTTGACCTTCCCCCTACATGATATGAAATCTGATTTGAAACACATTTTATGTTTATTGTCTTTGAGAATGTCTTTGATGTTTGTGAATATCTCGTAACATCCATTTATCTTTAAATTTAGTTCTTTTTTGAATTATATATCGTATTGGAAGATGAACACATTTTAAAATTTTGCTTCTTTTTGAAACATAATTGTAAGCTGCAAGGTAACACGGGATATGCAGAATTTAAACTTATAATTTTAAGTTATTCTTTTCCTGTTACACTCATAAATTAAAAAACATGCTATCAGTAACTTTGATCATAAATGTTCAAAATGAACCTCACGATGTTCAAATTGAAAAAAACAAGATATCAATCATTGGCATGGTCAAGTAATTTTAGCGCGTTTTTCACATGTTGTATTTTACAATGTCGATAAACTAGCGAAATTCAGGAAAATTTCTAGGAAAATTCGGGAAAACTATGGGAAAATTTAAATATGATTTGGCTCATCTAGGGCACAAATGCGACCAAATGCCAAAAACCTGAGGTCAATTGGTTACTTATTGGCTGAGAAAAAGGTACGACAAAATATGGAACGAAGACGAAGACAAAATTTGCGTCCTAATAGCGCTTTTGTTCCACTACGTGAAAAACGCGCCAATAAGAAAACAGATTAAATAAGCAATCACGTTCCTTAACGAATCTGATGCAGTAGTATTTGAAATTAATTAACAAATTAAAATGATGAATTTGGATTCTAGAATTGGTGTATCTCGAATGACTATAAAACAATTTAGGTGTAATCATATTTATATTGACATCTTTTGAGAAAAATCAACCATGGTTCAAATGTGATTAGTTAGATGTAATGAATCACATATATTGATTTATTATGTAATAAATTACCTGTGAAGTGCGTATTCTAGTTTTTAAGCTACACAAAAAGTTGAAGTGTATTTGTTCTATGCTTTACGGGAAAGATTAGCATTTATGGCAGCTCTTTAAGTTAAAAGTTATAAACATTCTTCAGTTAGGCTACAGATTTTAAAGTTATAAGAATTTCATGACCATTTTTCGAATGATTCTTGCCCCAGTTCAATCAAAATGGAGTCAAATCAATTTTTCAAAGAATAATGTTACACAAAATTTAAAATATTCCTATGAGGAAAAACTAAATTAAAAAATATTGTATCCTTTTTAGCAGTAAGTTAAATGTTGACTCAGCTGTACATGGATTAAGAAAAACGTTGTTTAAGTATATGCAATTTTTCAATTTATTATATGACCCAGACTTAACCATCAAGCAGGGACGTCTTAAGGTAGGGGTAAACTGGGCCCGGTCCCTCATTCTCGATGGGGGGCCTCGTATCGTTCTCAACTCTGTCTTAATAAGATCATGTTTGGGATATTTTTAATGGTGAAATAGTATTCCCGTATAACGTTGGGTGCCAAATTATAAGGGGTGTGACTCAATGTAATAAAGGGACACGTGGGGAAAGGGTTGTTAACTAAGCCCACTAGTTAATTAAAACACGTTTTTATTAGACAAACAAACATTTACATACATAACTAGAGAACTAACATTTAGATTATAATTGAAAGGAATCGGAGCGCATGCTCATACGTCCTTACAGTTCGGAAGCTTGGCCATCACTGAAGATTGTTCTACCCGCTAGAGGGCGTTAAGTCTTTCTACTGTTAATATGGGAGAAGTCTAAACAAAGGGTCTCCCGTACATATTCTCCGATAAACAGGGCATATCAAACAGCATATCAATTGGCAAAAGTGGTAAGACTGTTGACCGTGTCCAAGTCTGGACCATATAAAAATCATTCAACTCATTTAGTCGAAATGCGGCCGTTGGTCAAGCCGGTTTGAGTTTAGGTTTTTGAGGTTGTGAGTCGTGCACATTTATTTGTTTCAAATTACCGTTTTTTGAACGAGTATTTGACAATGCATGCAACAAATTGTCCTTTTTTCAGGTAGGGCCTACTTTTGCATAGGTGCGCAGGGCCTCAAAGATTCTTGAGACGCCCCTGCCATCAAGATCAAATCCAATGTACATAAAATCAATTCATTATTCCAAAAATTAATCGTTGTCACGGTCATAATCAGGGCAACAGACTCATGGCTGGCGTGTCATGAGTTTGATCTTGGTACCGTTGAAGACACATCGTGTAGAGAGTCTGATGCACGTTAAAACCGTCGAGGCTGAAAGTCCTCCAGTTGGTTTGATGTGCAAGCACGGAGAGAGGATTACAGCACATCTGTCATCCTTGGTCACTAAACCATGGTTCAAAATTACGAGTTTCATCGCCAATACATCGTGTTGCTTTTAATGCGACGGTAATAAACATCCACCCAAAGATTACTCTAATATTTATTTGAAATTTATTTTTCCGGACGAAACAGAATAAGTATAATTTAACTTATTGATAAATTAATAATTTTACAGAAACACATATTTTACTCAATATTTTTCAGATATGAATAGAAAAACGAGGAATAACTCGTTGAATTTCGAATCAGAAAATAAAAAAAATCAATTGCTTTTTTAAAATGTCAGAACACCGAACATATAAGTAATAAGCTTCTCGAAAGATATTTCGCGAAAATTCAATCACCAATTTTTCATACTTTCTGAAAGAATACATCTTGCTACTTTGATTCATCTGTTCCTTTTCTTCATTTTTCAACTTGTTAGTCTGCCTAATGCACTGTGTCATCTTCCCGCCATTTCTATCTTTCTGTAATGATGAAAAACGGAGCATAACATCCTGGAGCACAAAATATTTCACTTGAACAGATACATCAGCGTGCTCGTACTCATTCGAGATAACGGAAGGGCGGAAAAAATGAATTCTGTCTCTTTAAATAACAAACACATTTAACAAGAAAACGTGTTTACGAACAGCAAAGACATTTTAATGACCCTTGAAGATGTTTTTTCCCCCGCCGGAAGCTTAGAACATGTAATGTTTCTTCTTTGAGCTCCGAGAATAAACGAACATTTTTTTGTTTCATTCCAAGGTTTCTGTCATCGCGGAATATTTGAATGCCTGCGTAATATTAATATTTTTTGATGCTACGTAATATAATGAACCACGTTTTTAACGAAAATAGAAGATAAAGAAAAGCTGTACTGTTTTTCTCGGCTGTATTTTTCAAGAATACCACGTAGACGTACATATGTATTTCAATATCAATTTAACGCTCGTTTGATGAGAACCGAAAACTTATATATTGGCAATGTGTAATAATTTAGAATAGTAATATTAATCATTGAATAATATATTTTAGCAGTATTAATAATAGAAAGAAAATGCGCTCTGTTGATGAGAACCGAAGACTTATATATTGGCAATGTGTAAAGGTTTAGAATAATAATATTAATCATTGAATAATATATTTTAGCGGTATTAATATTAGAAAGAAAATGCGCAGGCGTTTCTTAAAGCTTAAAACTCTTTGCTACTATATATACATATTGATACTAGATGCTTTTAAATTTAAATTTAAGGTCTACCTTGCGGATATAGAAGATAATTATATTCACGATAGGCTTATGTCTTGAAATAAACTTAATGCATACAAAAGAGTAATGTTATTAAAAAAGACAGTTCTTAGAGAGATTAAGTGTAAATTTTTACATTTTTTTTGTGAATTTTTACAGTTATTATTGTGGACAATCATCAGAATAACTTTGTAAAGAAATTCTTATAGAAATCTAATATAAAAATTTAGAAAAAACGTATAAAACAAAGCATTTTTACAGTTTAAATTGTTTTATGCGTTTTGATAAAGATGCTATTTTTGACAATAACTACCTATTCCTATCACATAGTAAAATTTCATTTATAGTAATGATTTGCTTTTTGTTAAAAATGCATTTTCACATAATTCAAAACCTGCTGTAGAATTTTCTTTTCTGTATAAAAGTGAACTGACAAGAATATTTTGACGAATGTAGTATCTAGTTACGTATACTAATTTATATATATTTCAGTAGTAATTACAGATTATTATTTATAAGTGTTCATAATTGAAACGTGTTCCTAAAATCAAAAGAACAAATTCAATGCTAAAAACTGCTTTTTCGTAATTTGAAATTTTGATCATGTTGGATATAATTAAATATGCATATATATATATATATATATATATTGAGTTTAATTTTAATAGTAAAATATTAAAAGAGAAGTTATACGACTTCATCTCTTATTTATCAATATAAAGAATATAAGAAAAAAGTACGCAGTCGCATCAAAAATATCTGTATCTGTCAAACTTTGAAATTCGAATGGGTTTCTCACGATCATATTGCTTTTCTCATACAATGGAGGCATAAAAATGTCTGTGAAAAGACCTTTCTGAAGACATAACTCAGTTTTCTTTTTGAGAAAACCAATCTGAAATCGAACATAAACATTTTTTTTCACTTTTGTCCGAGATGGAGCGAAAAAAGAGAAAAAGGTAGACAATCGACCGTCTGTGTGTGTTTTGACGTTTCCCTTGATATAATTTCGCTGCCCTGAAAACAAGCGTCAGAAAACTTTTGTATCTATTATCATTTCATATTCTATTTAGGGGAGACCGGGGCAAGATGACTAATGTCTTAATATTTTTCCGTATTCCACTAGGTAGCAGCATCAAATAAACACTACTGGCTCTCCTTTTGGTCTTTCGTTAAACTATAGTATAGAAACGCTGAAATCGCCCTTTTTGTGTTAGTTGTGAAGCTTTGATTGTTTTTTGATGCCACGATATAACTTTTATGCATGTGTAAATAAGCTCTGTTACAGATACAGGTAATATATAACATTTCTCTTTAATATTTATGAGTAACTTGGTTTAAATACTACCTATTACCATGAATAAATGTCAATTAATTGCCTTCCTTCATGGTAATGAGAGCGAATATTTTTAAACAGACAGTCTGGGGCAAGATGACGCTCCGAAACACGGGGCAAATTTACTAAACTTACTATTGTTGTCCATTCTATTAAATCCTGTGAACACTTGTTAGTCTGTGTGTATGTCCGAGTGACCTTGCGCTTCCATCTCATTTGTGGTTAAGAGGTGCATCGGATCGGGAAAGGTTTCTTTCGAAAGGGGGTGACCAGAGGAAGACATTTTTGCCATCCGCTAAGCCCTTAAAGAGGAAGGAATGTAACAATAATTTGTTGCTTTAGGGCTACTGGCTTTTATCTGCCACCTTTCCTGATTTTTTTTTGCGAGAAAACGAATGCTTCCTGAACTTGTAGAAAGAGCCCCACCAGGAACTGTAGGCAACTGTAGTGATAAGGGCTGGAACAATGAGGGCACCTTGTTCTCTTTTTTGAAGCACTTTTATCTTCATATGAAACCAAGCAAAGAATCTCCTAAACTGTTGATTTTTGACAATCACAAAACTCATATAACTTTGCAGGCTATCTTATATTGCTGAGCGAAAAACATCATCATGGTTGGGTTGTAGTCGCACACATCACATCGTCTCCAGCCCCTTGTTGTGTCATTTTTCGACCAGTTAAAAACGCACTATAGCCAAGCATGTGACAACTTTATGGTCACTCATCTAGAAAAAAATATCACAGACAAAAATATTGGTGAGGTTTTGAGCATCGACTTACTTCAAATCAGCTACAGTTGGAAATGCCGTTGAAAGGGTTTAAAGAATATGGGATCGAGCCTCATAATCCTCTTGTGTTTAGCGAACATAACTATACTGCGGTAAAAACTACTAACCATGCTGCTGTTGGCGATGAAACTGAGAACAATAGTGCTAATCCTCAGACCCCGGTTATAGAAAACCAACATATAAACTCTCCAGAAAAACCAGAACTTATGGCAAATGCTGATTCCGATGCACCAAAGAAGTCTGTTAGTGTTTTTTTTATTTCAAACCATTGCCTAAAACAACATAATGTGAGAAAAAAAGTAAAAGCAAAAAATTGAGCTCTAGCATTCTTACAAGCACACCCACCAAAGAAATGTTAGAACAAAGGGAAAAGCAGAAGGAAGAACAGGAAGTTTTAAAAAAAAGCAAAGAAAAAAGGCTCGTGAAGCTAAAAGGGAGTAAAAAAACTCAAACTGTTCCTGTAGGCCTAAATCTATAAAATCCAGGCCAAACATTCCAGTTGTATCAACTTCAAAGGACGGTGTTATAAGATGTCCTGCTTGTGAAGAGAAACCCTCAAACAGAAGAATGGATCCAATGCTGTAAATGCCAAGAGTGTTGTCATGAGGAATGTTCCAATTATAAAAATGTCATTTTTATTTGTGACTGTTGTTAGGTACACAACTAAACACTTCAACATTACGTTACAATGCATTACGCTTAGTTTGATACTTTGTAAGATGTGAAAACACAGTTATCATTTATTAAACCATTTAACACCTTCAAAAGATAAAACATGCTCAATCTTTTTCAGTGTCGCCATCTTGCCCCAGTACTGGGGCAAGATGACGATTTGTTAAGGTTATGAAAAAATAAAATAATCCTTAACTTCTTTTATTGCTAAAATTAAATGGTAATATATTTTAATGCTACAAAGGACTACTCTAACAGTTCATGTAAAATTGATTTTACTACCCTTAAAAATAAATTAATAAACAACAAAAAATCGTTAACGTCGTCATCTTGCCCCGGTCTCCCCTACTTCATATTCAATATGTGTAATAGCTTTATAATGATATTAGTCTACAATCTTATAAGAAAAAAACTTAAAGTAGTATCTAAACAGTTTTTATTTTTAGCACGTATGCTATAGAAAGGAACCTCAATTCGGATAAATTCCTAGATTTAGGGAATTACACCTAAGTTTTCAACTCTCTTTTTTTCTCAGAGCCCACTTGAACCTAAGTCAAACGCATAACACTGAAGTGCCAAAAGTTATCGGAAATTTTTACATGGAGTTTAATTTGCAACTACTGAAAAATATTCAAAATATTAATTATGTTTTTTATTTCGATAATTTTTTTATCTGATTTTGATTATATTTTTCAGTTTGCCTGTTGACGAATAGGTATACCTGCTGGAATATATACATACAGGGGGATCCCGAATTCATGTCAAAAACAAAAAGCTTAAAAGTTGACACTGGACACTACTATAACAATAAATTATTACATTGGAATGTATGTCGTAAGAGAGAGAGAGAGAGACGCGGTGAAGAGCAAACACAGGAAATACTGAAAGGAAAGTGAAATTGATTTATTGATTGATTTTGTTGTCGGAAAAGGGCAGTAAATAGCCACCGTTCAACATAATGTATCTTAATGGGAAAATAGGCTATTTCTTTAGTTGTTCTATCATCCGTGATAGTAAACGTTACGCATACCAAAAATGCAGACGTATATTACTTACACGGCCGTGTAAATGATAAAGGCAGATCTGCGTTACAAATCTATGATGAGTAGTTTTTGAACGAAAAAATACCGTCACGCAGAACTTTTCAGCGGTTACATGAGGGTTTAGCAACCTTTTAGCTGCGGCGTGCCAAACCAATTTACCAATATGATTCAGCAGACCATACAGCCAGACATTTTTGAGACAATTCGATTCCCGTTGTAATGCATGCAGAACTAGAGAATAGAGGTGAATAATTTGGATTTACAGCTTTATTATTTATTCCTTTTGCATCATTTAAAGATTTTTCTTAACATAAAAATAAAAGGCATAAAATATAACTATTTCTCCAACAAAAGTAAAAATTGTACACATATTATGTATTTTTTAAACATATATATTAAAATAAGAAATAGCTAACATAAAATATAAGTATTTCCCTTCATTACAGTTAAATAAAAAGATAAATAAAAATCTTAATGCGAACCCAGAGCTTACACCGCTCTACTTTCATATCGCAAAATCACAATGTGTGATTTTTAATTTCACACAATTTTGAGCATACAGTTGTTAAACAATTTCTTTGCGAACTCGAAATATTTTTCACACGAAGGAAGATTGTTTTACTTAGATATGTGGAATCCAAAGCGGAGTGCAGAATACCTGCAGTGGTACTTACGTATTGTCGCATGCAGAATACGTAATATGAAACATAATATGAACGAAGGCATAATATGAAACGAAGCACATGATTACCGATTCAGCGTATACGATACATGCAAAATTGGGGTTGCCAACTTGGCGAGTTATTTTGAACATTGGCGATTGTTGCGATAATACGTAAGTACCATGCAATTTTTTCTCTTCAAGCAATTAAATATCTCCAGCAATGACATTCAATAATTTACAAAACAGCTGTACATTTATATTTATAGTTATCTTTCAGATTTTTTTCGTAATTTTGTAAATGTCCATAATTCCGAAGATGTTTGTCAAATAAGGTCCATCACAAATTTATCAATTTCCAACCGCTCAAAAATTGACAAATTTGTAGAGTTGAAGAGTGCCATTGAGAATTGTACCGCGTGCCACATGTAGCTCGGGTGCCATAGGCTGCCGACCCCTGGGTTACATTGTCAATTTAGTGAAACAAGTTCTTTCCAAGACACGAAGCTGGTTGAAGAAGAACAGTTCACATTCTAAGCCTTGAAGAAAGCTTCTTGAAATCTGTAACTGGGAAGGCCTAGCCAAGTACAAGAGCCTTAAAAGACCTTTTGAAGAATACTAAACGAGAGAAAACCATATTCATCCTCCATTTTTAAGGCGTACAAGCTTTGAATGCGAAGACTTTCCACTGAGCCTGAACTTCTGCCAGTTTGTTTTACAGGAATGTGCATTACAAACGGACTTCAATTCTGGTACTATATTTACAGGTGACAACTTATAAGCAGGGGTGTATTTAATGCATATAATTTTCATGCGTGTGCAATCGAGAGTCCATATGAAGCACGACCCCATGCTCATCAGTAATGATTCTCTGGGAATGTGTAGGGGATATTGTCAACGACTTTTTGCTTGGTCCCTACCTACTACGACTTAGTGATCAACGTTATCTTATTTTTCCGGAACAAATTTTACTAGAACTGTTACAAGATGTTCCGATCCTCATTTGTCACTGGATATGATTTCCGCATAATAGGGAGACAGCCCACTTGCGCATCAATGTGCGCAATTACTCAAAGGGGCAATGGATTACACACAGTGGAGCAGTTCATAGGCATCTTGATCTCCAGTATTATTGAGCCTTAATTACTAGTTATGGGGCACATAAAACTTTGAAAAAATGAAAATTTTTAAAATAAAGAATGTACTATTCTAATATAATGTTAAGCTTATATTATTACTTCGATTCTTCGATGAACGTACGACCTAATAGAAAATGAGATTGCTCGTTTTATCAACTGCATCTCAAAACTCTCACAGCTCGTGATGGGAGACATAAAGTGAAAAGTCAAATAAAATATCGTTTTCTTCCTTTAATTTTAGTTTGAAATTACTAGGTCTTGCTGCTGTAGAAAGAGTTTATTTCAAATCAATGCTGTTTAAAATGCCTAAAATAACTGCCATCATTGATTTCAAAGCTCACACTTCTCCCCATCCCATGTTTATGACTATATTTCTTCGATACCGACATTTTTATTGAATAGAAATATATTTTCCAGATAAAATAGTTTGGAACGAATTACTGTAGAAGTAATATGTCACCTAAAAATATATTAATAGTCGCTTCATACAAAGGTGAAAAACGTTTATTTATCTGCGCATTACTTTCAGTGAGCGGCAAATTTGAACTTTCATTTTGCCAATATCGTTTTATTTAAAAGGGTAAAATTTTGATCTTGTGTTTGACGAATTTATAGATAAATTAATTTCTTTATCACACAAATTTTATTTTTGATATCTTGATTTATTTCGAATTTTATAGATATAGAAAAATTGTTATTAAATTGTGGAAGTTTATTATGTCAGCATTTCTCAAACTGTGGGGCGTGGCTTCCTGGGTGATAACCCTACCAGGGAATGCATGCATATCAGAATCGAAATAAAGATAAAAATTAATAATTTACCGAAGAATCAAAACAAAATGCATTCCTAGATAATAAAGAATACACATTTACAATGATATAACGCAGCAACATAAATGCCTCCGGTACTGCACAGTATTGTTTGACGGTTAATTTTGCAATATTAAATTTGGAACAAATTTGTAATTGATATTATTGTAGGCATACCCAAAATTATGCAATTTGTATTTATCATGATAGATTTGTGCGGTTTATATAAATGTCGTATTGTAGCCTTGGCGTTGGTCGCTATTAGATTCAGCCATTTGCTGTGCGCGAAATTATCGATTTATTAGGTCGTAGACATTTGGTTTGGCTTGCTGCATTGTGTGGTGGCATATCTGTACCAGGTGGTGCAAGATGAATGTAAATTTTGTGTTAAAATGATCTTTGATGATTCGGATAAAAGTTGTTACTGGCACAAATTTATTATTCATTTGCGCTAATTTATGTTCTCTGATTACATAATGCGTGTTCTTTCAAGCCAATATTTACGACATTTTCAGTGATGAACCTCTCATCTGACATATTATGTTGAACTAATTAATAGCGACATTCAACACTGAACTACATTTTGACTGTTATAAACCGTATAAATATCATGATAAATATTAAATTGTGCATATAATGTGCAAACCAATAGTCACTAATAATTAAATTTGTTCCCAGGATTAACATATATTGTAAATTAATTATCAGAAGCTTATTGTGTAATACTGTGTTACTAAATTGTAATTATATCATTGTATTAGATGCGTTGCTGATTCTTCGGTAAATTGATATTTTTATCTTTATTCATTTGTGTGCGCAATGACCTCGTGGAGTTATCGCAGGCTCCTCTTTCTATATCCTGGAAGTCGAGAATATCAGATGTCAGAGCTGTGTCAAAATTTTTCGTTAATTTATGAAATTCGTGAAAACTGGGCCAAAATTTTACCCTTTAAAGATAAAGGCGCTCGCTAATGCTGAATGTCAAACGTTTTCTGCTTTATCGGCGACTGTGTATTTTAGGTGACATATTGCCTAACGATAGTCGTCCAAGCTTATTTATCTGGAAAGCTGTTTCTATTCAATAAAATGTCGTATCGAAGAGCTGGTCATATTTGTGGGATGAGGAAGAGAATAATGAGCTTTAATCAATGAGTAACGATTAGGCATTTTAAGCGTTGATTGGCTCTTTCTGGCAGCTGTAATTTAATGAAGCTAAGTAAAGGAAGAAGAATGATGTTTTGACTTTCACTGTCCATCACGGCTAATGAGCTGAGAGATGCGATGAAAACGAGCAATCTCATTTTCCTGGCTGTGCGTTCGGCGAATCAACAATAATATAAGCGCAGCAGTTTAACTCACGCGCAATGATATGTCGTGCTCCTTTTATTGCGCATTAAATATATCTCCCTATTATGAAATACATATCGGAATCATG